>APFE031300687.1:221256-237083 GCA_000404065.3 Pinus taeda
TATTGGATGCTTCAGCATGTATAAATATGTATTGTAACATTGAAAGGAACATAATGAAAAATCAAGCTAGTAGTCCCGGTTTTGAGATCCAAGGGAAAATCTCTCTATATATGTGTTTTATGTGTTGTTCTCTTGCATTGTTTATTTTCTATGTTTTAGAATTCGTATGCAGGTAATTTCTGTATGGGGTTAAAACCTACATCGACTACACCACACCCGCAGCCGTACAGTATCGGGTGGCTTCACCAAGGACGAGATCTCCGAGTTCGCCAATAGTGCTGCCTTCCTTATAGCATCAAACCCTTCACATATGAGGTACTGTGTGATGTTACACCTCTGGATGTTTGTGATGTACTATTAGGCCAGCCATACTTGTGAAGGTGACATGTTGTGTATGAGTCAAGGCCTCGTGTTGTCATTATTTCTTTGTGTAATTCATTATATAGGTTACTAGAGGTAGCCCCACCTACCGCCACCTGTTTGATCACTGCCAAGAAAGGCAGCAAGCTCATCTCCCAAACTAGGAAATTCATTTTCTGCCTGGTTCACTCCCAAAGTAAGGGGAAGATTGTCACCACATCCATGACCCTTGCGAAGGGTTCCTCCATGCAACAGCAGCAGCAAAGGGATACAGTCATGACACAACATAGGAACAACTTCTCCTCACCCACAGGGGTACCACACAAGCTTTAGGTGGGCAACAAAGTCTGGTTGCATCTATAGAAAGAATGCCTTACAGGAGCCCATCAGAAGCTCTGACCATGCTGACATGGTCCTTACACCATTACCAAGGCTATGGGAAATAATTGTTTGGAGCACATCATTCCTCCATTCCTTTGCCTGCACCAAGTGTTCAATGTGTACTGCCCTCGACCATGCTTCCCACCATTACTGGACACATCCAAGATTGCAAAACAGCTCACCAGGGACCAAGTTTAGCAGATGGAGGAACTCAACGCAATGGGGACCATTTCTTCCTAAAGGGGGAGGAATGATCCAAGTGGATGTTGGTGGCCACCAACTTATCCCACTTGGACCCCCACAACTGTCTCTTTTAGTCTTTCAGTTTCCTTAATTGTAGCACAATTTACTATTTTTAGCAGTTTTTCGGGTCCTGAACTTCCAGAGTCGTTTTGAGGCCCTAAATTACATTTTTTGTGAAATATAGGAGCAACATGGGTCCATGGACCGATGTTTCTCTTCCTAAAGTTGTAGTGCTTGGATAGATCTTTCTAACGAGATATTGTATGCATCAAACAAAGATCGGGTGCCAAAGTTACGACCCCGGGAAGTTGATGTACCAACTTACCCAAAACGGGGCCCACAATTTGGTGTTTCATCTTCTAGGGTTAGTTTTGGGATGTTAAGGATTTTCCATTGTTTCTCAACAATAAATAGGCCTTCGAGCCTCATTGTAACACAGTTCAGAGGCATGTATCCACCACACTTCTTCTCAGAGATATGCTACCATTGCCCTAACTGGTTTATTTCCATTTTTGTTTGTAAGCATATTTCAGTATTTTACATTAATGAAATGAAGTATTATTTCCGCTGCATCTCTGTGTTTATGGTTATCTCTGTAATTTGTTGCATTCCTGTTTAAATCTGGATCAAGAACTACAATTACATTCTAATCCAGGGTTAATGGATTGGGTTTTATGAATGTTTCAACATTTATATATCTTTATTGTAACATTGGAAGGAACATAATGAAAAATTAACCTGATAGTCCCAGTTTTGGGATCTAGGGGAAATCTCTATGTATTTGTTTTATATTCTTGTCATTGTTTATTTTCTGTTTTTAGAATCCGTCTACAAGTAATTTACATACAGGGTTAAACCCTGCATCTCGAAACTTGCAGGCAGATATGGGCAGTGACCTGGAGGCTTTCCTAAAAAAGTGGCATGGATCTCACGACTACATGCACTTATGGGTGTGACTGGATCCTCATAACCAAACGCAGAGTGTGTCAAGGGTGTGGTTGGGGTGTAAACCTAACGAAAAAGAGTTTCAGCTAAGGGACTGATACTTGGGGTGGTTGGTAGGCTCCTGAGTGGTCTGTAGTCTCTAAGGGATGTCAATTTATTATCTGATCCAGATTTAAATAGGAATGCAAAAAATTACGGATATAACCATAAATACAAAGATACAATAGAAATAACACTTCAATTCATTAATATCAAATATTGAAATATGCTTACAAACAAAATGGAAATAAGACTAGCACGTGCGATGGTAGCTTGTCTCTGAGAAGAGATGTGGCAGCTACATGCCTCTGAAATATCTTACAATGAAGCTTAAGGGCCTTTTTATTATTGAACAATAAGAGAAAACACTAAACAACCAAAACCCTAACCTGAGGAGATGTAACACCAAGAGTTTATGGGCCTTGTTGGGGTTAGTTGGACAACCAACTTCTCGGGGTCTCGACTTGGTCATATTATCTCCATTTGACGTGCATCATACCCCGTTGGAAATATCTCTCCGAGGACTACGACGGAAAAAATGATTTTAAATATAAAATCATTGTCGGTAGATTTCGAGAAAAACGTCATTTAGGGCCTCAAAATAGCTCTAGAAGTTTAGGACCTGAAAAAATGCTTAAAATAGTGAACTGTGCTACAATTAAGGAAACTGAAAGAAGCAATGGTGGGGGTCCAAGTGGAATTGGCAGGTGGCCACTCGCCAATTCCACTTGGACCCCCACAATTATTTCTTTTAGCTTTTCAGTTTCCTTAATTGTAGCAAAATTTACTATTTTTAGTAGTTTTTCGAGTCCTAAACTTCCGGAGCTGTTTTAAGGCCCTAAGCGACGTTTTTTGGGAAAAATGGGAGAAACATGGATCCATAAACTAATGTTGCTCTTCACAAAGTTGTAGTTCTCGTATAGATATTTTTAACAAGATATTGTGCGCGTCAAACGGAGATCCTATGCCAAAGTTACGACCCCGGGAAGTTGATGTATCAATTTACCCAAATGGGGCCCACAGTTTGGTGTTTTATCTTTTAGGGTTAGGTTTTTGGATTTTTAGGGTTTTCCATTGTTTCTCAACAATAATTAGGCCTTCGAGCCTCAATGTAACACAATTCAAATGCATGTAGCCGCCACATCTCTTCTCAGAGATAAGCTACCATCACCCTAGCTAGTTTATTTCCATTTCTATTTGTAAGCATATTTCAGTATTTTACAGTAATAAAATGAAGTATTATTTCTATTGCATCTCTATATGTATGGTTATATCTATAATTTGTTGCATTCCTGTTTAAATCCTGATCAATGGTATCAGAGTGGTTTTCTCTTTCTCTGTCTTTCTTTGCATGTCCCCAACGAGGTAGGGATATAAGGAGTTAGGGCTTGAACTGGTCGAACCTTTGCAAGACCAGCATCGCAAATCCCGATGGCCTCCCATGGCAGATGAAAATAAAGATGAGGGGGTGGGAGATCCTATCAAAATCTTGCTCGAAGAGGCCCTCGAGCAACAAAGGAATGCGATGATGGACAACTTTGCCCAAATCCTTTAGCGACTACGCAGGGGTGACACATCTACTTCCAACATCTACTCTGGAAGTGCCACACCCTTTAAGGTACAAGTTAACTTTGACATTCCCATATTTTAGGGTTAGATAGATGCAGACGCCATAGATAAATGGTTAAATCTGCTAAAAGGGTATTTTTCTGTTCATGATTTTTCCGGCCGGGAAAAGATTACTTTTTCTCTTCTCGAAGCTGCCCCCCACGTTAAGGACTGGTGGGAAACCTACTGCAAGTAAAAGGATTAAAGTACGACCTCACTGTTTTCAGCCACACCCACTTGGGATTCATTTCGAACTACCATCAAGGAGCAGTACCACCCTGTTGGAAGCTATGAGGATCAATACATAAAGTGGACCACGCTGTGACAAGGGAGGGACCAAGATGTGCTAGAGTTTACCAATATTTTCCATGCCCTTCGCACAAAGTTGGGTATCAAGGATTCAAAGCAGCATTTGGTACTCAAATACCGTGGCTGCCTGCACAAGTACATCTAGGAAGAAATATAATTCATGAACATCTCGTTGCTCGGCACGGCATACCGATATGTCATCAAGATCGAGAAAAAATTTAAACAGAAGAAGTGAGACTTTGGATCTATGAATTTGAAGCAAGCGAAAGGTGCCCCCAAACAGTAGAACAAAGGACAAAGCCAAGGTAGCATGGCCCAAGACAACCCGCCAAAGCTACAAGCAAAGAACAGTGTCATCTTGAAGCCGAAAAAGGACACAAGAAAGTGGTGTGAGTTCCATAAGAGCTCCACTCACAACACAAGTGAGTGTTGGGGCAAGCAGTCACTGGTGGCTGAGCTAAAGGTTTCAGAATCAGATGCATGTTCCAATTCTGAGTTAGAACCCAACAAGGGGAATGACAAAGGGAAGCAGATTATCTATGCATAGCCTAACACCACCATTTCCACCACAAAGATCTAGAAGGAGGAACCTAAAGATCCAAAGGAGGAGGAGCGTCTCATCCACTCCCATATGTGGGTAAAGGGATCCTTACTATAGTTCATTGTCAACAGCAAGAGCCAAAAGAACTTCATTTCGGTATAGGTCGTGAAGTGGTTGGGCTTATCAACCACAACACATCCACAATTGTACACCATCGGGTGGCTTCACCAAGGACGAGATCTTTGCGTCAGCCAGCAGTTTCACCTTTCATACAACATCAACCCCTTCACGAATGAGGTATTGTGCGACATTTCTCCCCTTGATGTTTGTGATGTATTATTAGGAAAACTATACTTGTGGAAGCAACATGTTGTGTATGAATCAAGGCCCCGTTTGTTATTTTTACTTTGGGAAATAGGTTTTACAGGATACAGGAGATAGCACCGCCTACCGCATTCTCTTTGGTTACTGCAAAACAATGCAGTAAGTTCATTTCCAAAATCGGGAAATTTGTTTTCCTGATGATACACCCTCAAGGAAAGAAGAAGATGGTGGCCATGACCTCCAGATAAGGCCCCTCCGCATGACAACTACAGATGGACAAGGTCATGGAGGAGTACGAGGACATCTTCACCTCCCCTGCAGGGGTTCCTCTACACTGTCAGGTCAAGCACTCCATCAATCTGACCCTCGGTGCCCCGCTACCCAATGGACCAATATATTGGTGCTCCATTCGAGAGAATGATGAAATGAAGAGGCAGATTCAGGAGCTACTGCAGAAAGGTCACATCTGTCTGAGTTCATCGCCATGTGTGAGCCCGATCGTGTTGGTACAGAAGAGGGATGGGACTTGGAGATTCTGTATTGACTATCGGGCAATGAACGAGATAACTGTCCATAATAGGTAAAATCTCATGAATTGATGACCTCCTGGACCAAATGAAGGGGAAAAAATATTTCAGGAAGATTGATTTGAAATCAGGATATCACCAGGTACCAATCAAACCCTCCGATGTGTGGAACATTGTCTTCAAAGCCAAGGAGGGCCTTTTCGAATGGTTTGTTATGCCTTTTGGATTGATGAATGCTCCTGCAACCTTCGTGAGGCTAATGGATGACATCTTGTAGCCATTCACCAACTCATTTGTAGTGGTATACTTGGATGACATCCTGATCTTCAGCCAAAGTTGGGAAGAGCACCTCCACCACATCCGACGGGTTCTCCAAACACTGCGACAACACAAGTTATGTGCCAATTTGGAGACATGCACTTTTGGTATGACCCAGGTTCAATATCTAGGATACATTATTGATGAACGGGGGATGCATGTAGATCCAGCCAAGATCCAAGTCATTAAGGATTGGCCATCTCCAACCAATCTGACAGAGCTCCGCAACTTTCTAGGTCTTGCCAACTTCTACCGCAGGTTCATGTTGGAATTTTCTCATATCACTTGGCCCTTGAGTCAAGTCACCAAGGGAGGAGTGAAAGCAAAATTATTTTGGTCTGAATCTCAACAGAAAATATTCACAGAGTTGAAAGATCTCCTCTGCTCGGCACTAGTGCTCACATTACCAAACTTGCAACAACCATTTGAGGTCGAGACAGATGCCTTTGACTATGCTATTAGGGCAGTCCTTACTTAACACGGGCATCCAATAGCATATCACAATGAGACACTTTCAGAAATAATCCAGAAGTATCCCACTTATTACAAAGAGATGTATTCCATTGTGCAGACTTGCCGACAATGGAAGCATTACATTTTAGGGAAGGAAATGGTCATCCACACAGACCACCGACCCCTGCAGTTCATACAGACCCAAAGGAAATTGCAGAATGATCGCCATCAGAAGTGGTCCACATACCTGCAACAGTTCCATTTAAATATCAAGTAAAAGAAGGGTAGCACCAATAATGTTGTAGATTGCCTCAATCAACCACTGATCATGGCATTAACCACCGTGCTCAACTCTTGTGGGCATGAGACTTCTGATTGGCCACTTCTTTGCAAAAATGACCCAGAATTCAGCCACACATACCAGACACTCTTGGAGGGTCAGCATGTTCCAGATTTTCACCTCCAAGATGCCCTGTTATGCCACCTCAGTCACCTTTCTATTTTTTCAAGCGAGCATGCCAAGATGATTTGGGAAGCACACAATAGTCGGACTACTGGGCATTCCAGGGTCGAGAAAATGATGGTAGTATTGCAGAAGTATTTCTATTAGCTGAATCTTCGACAGGATGTTGGGAAGTATATCAGATCATGCACTGCCTACGCAATTGCCAAAACGATCATCAAGAAGCAAGGTCTCTAGACCCCACTGCCTACCCCTAGTTGACCTTGGGAATCCATCTCCATGGATTACATGTTAGGCCTTCCTTCTACTATGCAAGGAAATGACTGTGTTTTTGTGGTCATCGACAAGTTCTCGAAGATGGCCATTATGGCAGCCAACAAGAAGAATATCACAGCAGAAGCCACTGCTAAACTGTTCTTTGAATGAGTGTGGTACACCTTGGGATCCCACAATCCATCATCTCAGATCGGGACAATAGGTTCCTCAGTAGATTTTGGTCCAATCTCTGGTCCATGTTGGACACCAAACTCACTAAGTCCACAACCTTTCATCCTCAAACTAATGGTCAGACAAAGGTTGTCAACAGAATAATCGTACACATTTTGTGCATGTACAACTCAAAGAATCCACACACATGGGATGAGAGCCTCCCCTATGTTCAGCACAGCTACAACAGGGCTCTCCATAGGTCGACTGGCAACATCCCTTTTCAAGTGGGCTTGGGATTCCAGCCACTATGTCCCATTGATGTGGCCATGCCACTTGTAGCTACTCATGCAGATTCGGCTCATGTCCAATCCAAAACAAATAAGGAAAATATATTCATTGAGTACATCCAATGTATTCTCCAGTAGTTCCATGACATTCTAGAGAAATCAAATGCCAAGTACAAGCAGCGACATGATCAACATCGGGTGCCACACAAGTTTCAGGTGGGCGACAAACTAGCTGCATTTGCAAAAGGAACTCCTTACGGGAGCTTATTAGAAACTCAGACCACTCCAATATGGTCCTTACACCATTACCAATACTATGGGAGACAATGCATTTGAGCTCAACATTCCCCCATTCCTTGGCCTACACCCAGTGTTCAATGTGGACCGCCTTTGGCCATACTTTCCACCATTACTAGACACATCCAACATTGTAGAACAGCTAACACCCACAGAGTTAAATCCAAATTGCATGGAACAAGCTGCAACTGATCAGATCATGGACACACAGATCAAGCACACTTTCCAGCAGAATATCCAACTGTATCAAGTTGTCAAAGTAGGCCAATTCCTTCACCAGGGCAAGTGGCTCACCAGGGACCAAGTTCAGCAAAAGTTTCCTCATCTCATGGAGGAACTCAATGTAATGGGGACCATTGCTTCCTAAAGGGGGAGGAATGATCCAGGTGGATATTGGTGGCCACCCACCAAGTCCACTTGGACCCCCACCATTGTTTCTTTCAGCTTTTCAATTTCCTTAATTGTAGCACAATTTACTATTTTTAGCAGTTTTTTGAGTCCTGAACTTCCGGAGCCATTTTGAGGCCCTAAACAACATTTTTTGGGAAAACTAGGAGCAACATGGGTCCATGGACTAATGTTGTTTTTCCAAAAGTTGTAGTTCTCGGATAGATCTTTCTAACGAGATATTGTACACATCAAACAGAGATCGTATGCCAAAGTTATGACCCCGGGAAGTTGATGTACCAATTTACCCAAACGAGGCCCATAGTTTGGTGTTTCATCTTCTAGGGTTAGGTTTTTGGATGTTTAAGGTTTTCCATTGTTTCTCAATAATAAATAGGCCTTCAAGCCTCATTGTAACACAATTCAGAGGCATGTAGTTGCCACATCTCTTCTCAGAGATAAGCTACCATTTCCCTAACTAGTTTATTTTCGTTTCTGTTTATAAGCATATTTCAGTATTTTACAGTAATGAAATGAAATATTAATTTTTTTGATCTCTATACGTATGGTTATATATGTAATTTGTTGTGTTCCTATTTAAATCCGATTCGCCACCAATATCCATCTCGATCACTATCGGTTTGTAGGCCACACTTCCATAACTAGAACTTGGGGATTGGATCATATCATAGTGACACTCGTCTAATGTTTACCTTAAAGAGCTTGTAAAAGTGGGTAAATGTGGGAAAGGGCGTTACAGGGTGGTATCATAGTGCATTTTGTTCTCTTTAGGTGATATCTAATACCTCATGGTGGTAGCAAAGCGAGGTTACAACACTGGAACTCGAGGTAAATGCACATAGTTATGCATGCATGTCAATTGCATATGTGCCTATTATGCATGCATTGGGATGGTTACAGTTATCATGCATGTGGTTATTATTGCAATTTTGTGTCATCATGTATGATGTTGATATGTTTATGTCAATATATATATATAAATATATATATAAATATATATATATATATATATAATATATATATATATATATATAAAGAGGAGAAGAGAGGAGAGAGAGAGAGAGAGAGAGAGAGAAGAGAGATTGTGCTAATATGGGCTAACTGTGCATGAGATAGCCTCCCCTAAGATACATTGAGGTATGGTTTGCTCATGTTTTCTATTTTTTTTATCTAACATGGTATGCTTGCAGGAAGAACAAGATTAGAGGTGACGAGCAGAATGGTGGATTAGAGTTCATGTGACTCTCCTTACAGGTCATTTGAGAAACAAGGAGATGGATATTTCCCTGATATAGCAGATACATTGAGAATTTTGAAGGAAAAAATCAGAAGTTATAAGGCAGATAATAACAGGTTGATTGACACATGGGAAAGGCTTGCCAAAACTCAATAAAATCAAGTCTAGGTTAATGCAGTGATCCTTTGGAGCCTATCAGATTTGCAGAGGTAGGGATAGCTAAGGATTAGTCATGTACATGAGGAAAGGAATAATGGGGCATATGGTAGCAGGTCTCAATCGAGATACAGGTTGGATCAAGATGATATAGTCATAGGTGGAAAATGGTTAGATACACCTAACAGGAGAGGTAGTGATTATGGGTTCTATTCTAGTTCTAGTTAAGAGAGACATCAACTTCATCATTGTCATCATTGCCATCATCCTTATAGGAGGAGTGAGAAGTAGTATTTTCTAAGGGAGTTCAAGAAAGTCGAGCCTCCTAATTTTGATGGGGATGTGAAGTAATTAGAAGATGCAGAAGCATGGATACTTGTGATAATGAGGTTCTTCAAATTGCATGATTATTCAGAGAATATGAAATCCAAGATAGTGATCTTCGGTCTCAAGGGAATATCATATATCTAATGGGAAGATGTGAAGTGTATCAGAGGCATCAAGGTAGAAGAGTTGAGTTGGCATGAGTTTAAAAGCAACTTCAAGAAGAAGTACTATTCTGAGAGATATTATGATAGAAAGGCTAAGGAATTATATGAGTTGAAGATGTGTTCCATGACAAATGAAGAATACACAACCAAATTTTTGGAGTTGTTGAGGTATGTGTCTTATCTCAAGGATGAGAAGTGAAAGGTCCAAGTGTTCATCAGTGGACTTCCATTAGCATTTAAGGATCATATTGATTATGATGAGGCTTGGTCATTTGAGGAAGTCATTGGGAAATAGAAGCATTATTATGAGTAGTCTAAGCACAAGTCCAAGCCTAATCATGATTGGAAATGGATTGATAAGGCTAAAGGAAAATGGTCTCAAAAGTGAGGAATACCTTAGGATGCAAGTGAGAAAGAAAATGTGGCCCCTTACCAAAATTTTAATGCAACTAAGAAGGGACATGGACCTTAGCCTGGAGAGCAGCAGAATAAAGGTAGTGGCAAAAAAATGGTGTAGTGTTGGATTTGTGGAAAAGACCATCACAAGAAGGATTTCCCATTGTACCAAGGTGGAAAGCCACATATCTACAGTGCTCAGGAGGTGTAGATATTTGGGGATGTTGGTTAGAGAATTCCTCAAATCTATTCAGGACTTGATAACAGGAAGGAAGACCATCATGCATCCATTAATAAGATGGAAGGTAAGCTATGTGATCGAGTTGTTTCCATTTTGATTGATCTTGGATCTAATTATAGTTATGCTAGTCCTAACATGGTGGATAAGTGTGGATTGAATAAATAAGTGCATGTAGAGTCTTGGTTGGTGCAGATGGCTATAGGGACCAAGAAAAGAGTTCATCATTGGGTGAGAGCTTGTGCATTTGAGTTGAATGGTATGCCTACATTAGCACATCTAAATGTGCTTCCTTTGGGATAATATAGTATGATTTTGGGCATGGATTGGTTGTTTACTCACAAGAACAATGTAGATTTTTATGAGAAAGCTATTGAGGGCCTAGATGACGATGGAGAGAAGAGAATCTTGCACTGAAGGAAGAATTCTACATCAGTGAAAATGGTTATATCCATGCAAGCTAAGAGCAGATTCAGTAAAGGGTGTGTATTGTTTGTGGTGCATGTTTTCAGTGACAAAGGGAAAGATGTTGAGGATGTTGAAGTCTTAAAGAGTTATCTTGTTTTGCAACATTTTCAGGATGTGTTTCTTGTAGATATCTTAAAGTTACCGTCTCATAGGGAAGGGGATTTTTGTATTGATTTGGTACTAGGAGCAGCATAAACAACAAAGGCACCTTATAGGATGAGCACTCCAGAGTTGGTGAAATTGAAGTTGCAACTTAAATAAATGCTTAATAAGTGATACATAAGGCCAAGTGTGTCGCCTTCGGGTGCACAATGGTGTTGTTTGTAAAGAAGAAGGATGGTACTCTTAGGTTTGCATTGATTAAAAGTTGTTGAACAAGATGACTATCAAGAAAAATTAACTTATGCCTCGATTGATAATTTCTTTAATCAGCTAAAGGGAGCAATAGTGTTCTCAATGATTGATCTAAGATCAGGATATCATCAAGTTTGCATCAAAGAAGAAGATATATACAAGACCGCATTTTGTACCAAGTTTGGGAATTATGATTTTGTGTTGGTTCCTTTTGGTCTTACTAATTCTCCAGCCACCTTTATGTGCTTGATGAACAATGTGTTGCATCCTTATTTGGATAATTTTTTAATAGTGTTCATTGATGATATATTTATATGCTCCAAGAATGAGGAGGAGAATGAAAAGCACCTGGCAGCAGTGTTGATATTGTTGAGAGATCATCAGTTGTATGCCAAGCTTAGCAAGTGCAATTTATTTTAGACTCAGATTCATTGCTTGGGGCATGATTTTCCAATGGAAGGTATAGTAGTGGACCCGAAAAATATTAAAGCTATCACGGAGTCACCAACTCCTAGGAATGTGGATGAGGTTAGATCATTCATGGGACTAGTAGGTTATTACAAGAGGTTCATCAAGAACTTCTTAAGGATTTCCTATCTTATTACATATTTGTAGAGAAAAGGAAATAAGTTTAAAGGGACTAAGGAGTGTGCAGCTAGTTTTGAGCAATTGAAGCATTTGCTTACAAAAGCTCTAGTTTTGAATATTGTAGATCTTGAGAAGGAGTTTGTACTTTGTACATATGTTTGCAAGGAAGGAATTTTTGGAGTGTTGATGTAGGAACGACGGGTGGTATGTTATGAGTCAAGGACGTTGAATGAGCATGAGCATAACTATGTGACTCATGATCTTGAGTTGACAGTTATCATTCATGCCTTGAAGATGGGGAGGCATTATCTTCTTGGTAGGAGATTATTTTGACTAGTGATAATAGTGGATTGAGGTACTTGTTTGAACACCTAATTTGAATTCTAGGAAAGCTAAATGGTTAGCTATTCTTAGTGAGTTGATTTTGAGATCAGGTACATTAAGGCCAAGGAGAATCGGGTTGTAGATGCCCTTAGTAGGAGAGTGCAGGTAAATCATATTTCAGTTGTGAGCTCTTATGGGATAAATTTATAGGAGAGAATCTTGCGTGAAGGGAAACATGATGAGAGGTACCAACAACTTAAGCATAGGTTGCAACAACAAGGTGAAGATGATAGAGATGAGGAGTACCACTTCACAACAAATGGCTTGGTCAGATTAAAGAATAGGATTTATTTGAAGAAGCTCATCTTAAAATAGTTTCATGTCGAGTTGTATTTAAGTTACCTGGGATATCATAATATTTTGACAGAAGTCAAGAAGTTTTATCATTGGTTGAATTTTAAGAAAGAAGTGGTTGAGAATTTTGCTACATGTTTGGACTGTTAGCTGGTGAAAGCTAAGTGTAAGCACCCAGTTGGTCTATTACAACCTATTTTGGTTCCAGATAGGAAATGGGAGTTCATTTCCATGGACTTCATTACAGGTTTGCCAAGGACACTGAGAAAGTATGATTCCTTCATGGTTGTGGTTGACAAGTTAAGGTAGTTCACTTCATTACAGTGAATTCTATGAATTCAGCTAGTGAGGTAGCTTAGATCTTCATTAGGTAGATAGTGAGCCTACATGGTGTTCCCAAGAAATCATATCAGACAGAGATGCCAAGTTCACTTCCAAGTTTTGGAAGGAGTTGTTTGTAGGAGGGCATAATTAGATTTCAACATGGATTATCATCCATAGACATATGGATAGACATAGAGGGTTAACAACATTCTTGAGGACATGTTGAGGATGTATGTCATGCATCAGCAAAGGAATTGGGAGGAGTATCTTCAACTAGTAGAGTTTGCATATAATAATGGGTATCAAGAATCCTTGAGGATGAGTCCATTTGAGGTTCTTTATGGGCAGAGTTGTAATACTCTTATCAGCTAGAGTGATCCAGTGAACTGGGTGTTGATTGGACCAATTATGTTGGCTGAGATAGAGTAGGAGATGTAGGTTATCAAAAGGAATTTGAAGATGGTACAGGACATGTAGAAGATTTATGCATATTAGAATAGAGCATTTAAGGAGTTTCAAGTTGGTGAGCATGTGTAATTGTGCATCAAGCCCAAGAGGAGATCCTTGAGGATTGGATCATGTGCCAAGCTGGCACCTCGGTATTGTGAGTTGTAACACCCCACCCCACATTCACCCACTTTTACAAGCCCTCCAGGTAGATGTGAAGATAAGTTCCACTATGACATGACCCAATGTCCTAGCTCTAGTTAAGAAAGTGGGGTCTACAACTAAGACTTACTAACCACAAACTAACATCCTACAGGTACTATATATCACCATGGAGCTAAAGAAACACCTAAGGTGGTCAATCCTTGAGCTAAGACTTCATTTCAGTGACTTAGACCCCTGACCACACCCTTGACACTACCTGCATGTGGTTGAAGGCCTCGAACTGCACTCATAAGCCTTGCTCCATGCAATTGTGACCCAAATTACTCAGTTCAGTGCTTACAGTCTCGATATCTAAGCCACAATTCTAGGCCAGCCTCCATACCACTACCCAGAACTTCCTAAGACTTTTCAAAATGATAAGTAACTCAATGATAAGGCTAAACATACAAACTTGAATAAAAAACTTGACCAAACCATGCCTAACCATGACAATCATTTCGCCAAACATAAAGTGAACATGTAATCTACAGGTCATGAATGCATATCTGAACATAGGAGTCTAAAACATATTTGAGATTCACCAAGAAGGTTTAATGACCTCTCATAATAACTGCAATAACATTTGTTAGCCCATGCATTCATTAACCATTCATCAATTAATCAAAACATAACAATAGCCATAGCTAGAACTTGTTTTCAAACATGAATATATTGTTGAAATCTATTGAAATTATTGAAAGTTGTAACAACAAAAATTATTAAATCACCCAAGAAATATTAATGAAAGTAATATAAGGTTTAAGAAATATTAAATGTGTTAAAAACATTGTCACATTATCCAATGTTGTAGTGTCACGATTATCGTTGAACTATCACATTTTCTAACATTGTAATTTGATAAGCATCGTCGCAATGCAAAATTCAATGTCACAATCATACATTACATTGTAATTTATTTAACGTCGTGTTGTGACAATGAAACAATTAGGGTTTAATATTTTGGTTTATAATATTGGGTTTAATCGAAGGATTTAATATTGATCCCTTAGGTTTATAATATTTATCTCTTGGGTTTATAATATTAACAGTCCTTATGGTTTATTAATCTCTTGGGTTTATGATATTAATAATCTTGTTGGTTTATTAATCCTTTGGGTTTAAAATATTAATTCTTGGGGTTTATTAATCCCTTGTGTTTTTAATATTGATCCCTTGGGTTTATAATATTTATCCCTTGGCTTTACTAATCCCGTGGGTTTATAATATTAAACCCTTATCTTCATAATTTAATCCTTTGGATTTATAATAATAATTATTCCTTAGTTCTGTTAGTCCCTTGTGTTACACTGAAATTTGTCACCATGGCTATCTGCAGTTAATATGGCTCCATCAATAGTCATATTCTCCTCCTTGTCAAGCCTCAAACCTCTGCTCTTCATGCCAAACTTCAAAAAGAGAGAAAGTCATTTAAAAACATGTTTATCTCTGGGTACGCAGGTTCTCTCTACCTTGCCTGCGTATACGCACTCAAAACACACTGTACCTGCGTACTTGTACGCTCTGTAAGCTAAAGCTTGGGTGCATACCCCTGTAAAGGTCAAAAGGCGTGAGTTTCATCTCTAAAAAGTTACTTGTGGTCACTTCTAGAGACTTCTAGAAGAGTGTTTGATGTGTATTGAGTGCCTCCAGATGGTTCATGCACCCCTATGATAGAGGAACTTATCCCATCAAGAGAGGAGCTACCCCATCCAAAAGAGGGAGTACCCCATTGATGTTGGAACTGAATAACTTCCTCTAGAATACTATAAATACAGGCCTTGGGCCAAAGGAGGAAATGTTGAAAGCTGAACATTCTAAAGGGTAAATGCTGCTGGAATTAGGACTTCCATTGTTGACTTGTGAGGAGAGATCACTATCCTTCCTTGTTGCCATATTGGGAGTGGGTGAGCTTGTCAAAGTAGAGGAAATCTCTTGTTGGACCCTGGGAGGAGCTTGCACACCAAGGCTCAGGTTGTAATGGTTCCTTTTTTGTTTCCTTAATACAAATAAGTCCATTCTTCTCAATGATTTGTTGTTAATGAATTATTTCATGTACTCCTTGGTCTATGTGATGAATATGCTTTGTTTTATGATGAATATATTCAGGTGTTATGTAATCATTTGACTGTTAGTGTATGCAGGTCTTAAAGTGAAGGAGGAGCTCATCTGGATCAGCAAGGGTGGACTGCTACAACAAGCGTTGGATTTGAGGTAGGATCGAACAACACTTGGTTTCTCATAGGATAATGTATGTTTAGAGAAGGATTGCTCTTGTTTGTCACTAGAGAGTCTTAGACTCCTAGGGAGGGTAGGT
>APFE031300687.1:255419-286724 GCA_000404065.3 Pinus taeda
AAAAAGTCCAATCTGGAGTCTCCTTAAGTTTTTCAGACTCTCTAAAAATGAAAAACGCCGAGTTTCTCCTATACTTGACTCGTTAAAATTTCACAGTAAAGGACTTGTTCTATTACAAACAGGAACGGACCACTCCTTCTTAGGGTTTGAATCAAAAACTAAGTTGGACTCATCCGAAGGATGAGCTTACAAACAAGCATATGTTATCCTCCTCAAGCTTGTAAAAAATAAAGAGGTACTTGCCAGAAATGGTGGGGGGAAAAATGAGAAGAATGAGCCTATTTGATATCCTTTTGTCTCAAGAAAAACCTTACTACCACTCTTGAACACGACACTTATTCATTCACCTGGGTTGGGAAATCCTTTACCTCACAGTTGACCAAAATCGCTTGACATTTTTAGTCGGGTTATGGGAGTCGACTTTGAGTCATTTATCACCAAACCATCTGTTGTGTCGTTATGTGTTCAAGAGGTCTGTAAACAAAACATTCAACTGCAATATACCTATCATCCATTTTATCATCCTTGAGTCAGTCCTTACAGCAACATTTCTTCAACTTGAACTATGATTTCGTGTTGTGGGCTTGCCTGCGACGGGTCGCTTTCTATCGACATCAACACATTATCTAGAAGTTGACTTAGAAATCGTCAGTACCTTGAAGTCTGCATGCATCAATGGCAGGTTTCTCGCCTTCGACCTCAGTTTTCATCATTGACTTGCGATCGAAGGATTCCATGAAATGTTCGACATCGACTCATTCATTCACATCTCATGGATTGTGCTGGGTACTTTGAGAACCATTGACATTACTGGTGGTCTCTCTCAAGCTTGTTAACAGTTTAAATCATTGACTGGTAATCAAGTCGTTTCTACCATGTTCGACATCGACTCATTTATTCACATGGCTAGAATCATACCAATTCGGGAAGTAGAGATGAAGACCCTGGATCTAGTTTCCACCATCCAGGCTGCGAGGAGTTTTGTATTCATTATGTTGTAGACCAATCATAAACAGATGGCTGCGCCCATACTGTGTCTACACGAGTCTATAATTATAATGTATTATAAAATCATTCCTGTATCAGAATAGTTAGTCCTAGTTAAAGTTTTGATCTGAGTATGGGAATGCCTACCTCAGCGATGATATGATCTCATACATGTATTTTGTGTTGAAAATTGCAGGTTCTGACCGGGCTCTCCACAAGATGATCCTCGAAATGATAAATCACTTCACCCTTCCTATATGATATAACACCCTTATCTATTACAGGCTTCGTACTTTAGGGGGCAATCTGTTACACTGAAATTTGTCACCATGACTATCTGCAGTTAATATGGCTCCATCAATAGTCATATTATCCTCCTTGTCAAGCCTCATACCTCTGCTCTTCATGCCAAACTTCAAAAAGAGAGAAAGTCACTTAAAAACATGTTTATCTCTGGGTACGCAGGTTCTCTCTACCTTGCCTGCGTGTACGCACTCCAAACACACTGTACCTGCGTACTTGTACGCTCTGTAAGCAAAGGTTGGGTGCGTACCCCTGTAAAGGTCAAAAGGCGCGAGTTTCATCTTTAAAAAGTTACTTGTGGTCACTTCTAGAGCCTTCTAGAAGAGTGTTTGACGTGTATTGAGCGCCTCCAGATGGTTCATACATCCCTATGATAGAGGAACTTATCCCATCAAGAGAGGAGCTACCCCATCCAAAAGAGGGAGTATCCCATTGATGTTGGAACTGAATAACTTCCTCTAGAACACTATAAATACAGGCATTGGGCCAGAGGAGAAAAGAGTTAAAAGCTGAACATTCCAAAGGGTTGATGCTGCTGGAATTAGGACTTCCATTGTTAACTTGTGAGGAGAGATTACCATCCTTTCTTTTTGCCATATTGGAAGTGGGTGAGCTTGTCAAAGTAGAGGAATCTCTTGCTGGACCCTGGGAGGAGCTTGCACAACACCAAGGCTCAGGTTGTAATGGTTCCTTTTTTGTTTCCTTAATACAAATAAGTCCATTCTTCTCAATGATTTGTTGTTAATGAATTATTTCATGTACTCCTTGGTCTATGTGATGAATATGCTTTGTTTTATGAATTATTCAAATGTTATGTAATCGTTTGCTTTGTTAGTGTATGCAGGTCTTAAAGTGAAGGAGGAGCTCATCTGGATCAGCAAGGCTGGACTGCTACAACAAGCGTTGGACCTAAGGTAAGATCGAAAACACTTGATTCTCATAGAATAATGTGTGTTTAGAGAAGGATTGCTCTTGTTTGGTTTGTTTTGTCACTAGAGAGTCTTAGACTCCTAGGGAGGTTAGGTTTGTCCGCAAACATAACTCTTTCCGCATGACACCTTGGGTTTAAAATATTAATTCCTAGGGTTTATTAATCCCTTGGGTTTTTAAAATTAGTTGGTTAGGTTTATAACTCCCTTAGCTTTATAATATTAATAATCGCTTGGGTTTATAATACCAATCCCTTGAGTTTATAATATTAATCCCATGGGTTTATAATATTAATAATCCCTTGGGTTTATTAATCCTTTGGGTTTATAATATTAATAATCCCTTTGGTTTATTAACCCCTTGTGTTTATAATATTAAGAACCCATTGGGTTTATCAATCCATTGGGATTATAAGATTAATCCCTTGGGTTTTTTAATTCTTTGGGTTGGTAATATTAATCCCTTGGATTTATTGATCCTTATGGTTTATAATATTAATAATTGCTTGAGCTTATAATAATATTTCCTTGGGTTTATAATATTAATAATCCTTTGGATTTATTAATCCCTTTGGGTTTTTAATATTAATCCCTTGGGTTTATAAAAGTTTATAATAATCCCTTGGATTTTTAAAAGTTTATAATAATCCCTTAGGTTTATAATATTTATTCCTTGTGTTTATTAATATTAATGATACTAGGGTTTATTAATCTCTTGGGTTTATATTATTAATAATCTAAGAATATTAAACCTTTTAAAAACATTGTCACACTGTCCAATGTTGTGGTGTCACATTTAGCATCGAACTATCACATTGTCGAACATCGCAGTGTGACAAGCATCATCACAATGCAACAAGAAATGTCACAATAATAATCCCTTAGGTTTATTAATCCCTTGGGTTTAAAATATTAACTCCAAGGATTTATTAATCCCTTTGGTTTTAATATTAGTCCATTAAATTGATTGTTCCCTTGTGTTTATAATATTAATAATCCCTTGGGTTTATAATACTAATCCCTTAGGTTTATTAATCCCTTGGGTTTATAAATATTAACAATAACTTGGGTATATTAATCCCTTGGGATTATAAACTTTTTTTTTTGCTAAAGCAAGAGTCAGACCTTCTATTAACTTGTGTCTAAAAATATGTTACAAAAGTTACAACTGGCATTAAGAGGAACCAATTCCTCCAACAAAGGGAATATTTTTAGCTGCACTTAATACCCGTACAAAAAGGGAAGCCCTAACAAAACATTTGGCGGACATAAAAATTGGAATAGAGAATACAACCAAGAGATTTTGGTTCCGTTGCTTTTCTCCCAAACCCACCAACTTGCTCGAGAGCCTATAATTGTCGATCTACTCCCTCAAGATCTAATGGTAAATGGCCATATCACGTGGAACATAAGCCCAAGGAATACCCACCTGATGAGGGCAGTATTCACTCGTCTCCCAAAGCTACGTGTAGACTATTGAGTGGCATCGCATGCAATTCATAGAAACCACTTTTGGTTTTGAGGGCGCCTGATATGGGTGGTAAACCAGAAGCTATTTTGACTCCCTATGACTTTCTCCCAGACCCACTAACCTACTTGATAGCTGATAGTCATCAATCTGCTCCCCCATGATCAAATGGCCAATGGCCATATCGAGCAGAGTAGAAGCTTGAGGAATACCTACCCGATGAGGGCGGTATTCACTCTCCTCCCAAAGACACGTGTTGACAGTTGAGTGGCATCGCATGCGATTCGTAGAAACCAATTTTGGTTTAGAGGGCGCACAATAAGGGTGGTAAACCAGACACTGATTTGACTTCCACTAACTAACTCCTGAACCCACCAACCTGCTCGTTAGCTTGTAGCCTTTGCTCTGCTACTGCTTGTTTTCCTTCGAGACCCACAAGTTCCCAAACTCTGTGTATCTTCCTAACATACCCCTATCCTTCATTGACGATAGGAGACTGTCAGTTGCCTTGTCTGTTCTGGTACTGCTCCATGTCTGTGAGGGCCCTGAATAAACAACCTTCACACAATTGGTTGTCTGGTACCTCCTCCCACGTGCAACACCTATTGTCTTGTGTGCATCTTACCCCTTCATTGGCTAGCCAATCTGCTACACTCTTGGCTTCTCTTCTTACATGAACGAAACATAGAGTTCTTAGAATTCTAAGGTGAGATTGTATTTTGTGATAGACCTGTGGAAGTCTCCAGTGGCTCGAAAATTTATTTGGTGAAGTGCCTAAGCCTATCCGTTTGACTGAATTGATGATTAATTCAAAGTCAACCTCGATGATGGCATTGTGAATGTTGTACTCTATTAGAATCTCCAAGCATAGCTCCATAGCCATGAGTTTGGCCATATTATTGGTGGCCCTTCCCAGGTGGCTATGGAAGATGACTTTTAAGTTTCCCTCCTCATCTCTTATAACTCCACCATAACCAGCATCCACAAGGTTACCTTTTAAGGCTCCATCTACGTTGAATTTTAGAAAACCTTGTGGAGGAGGTTGCCAGAAAGCTTTTCCTTCTAAGGTATGCTTCACAGTTCCATTAGGAATCTGAGGGTTATGTGACTAAAGTCCCAACAGTTTCAGAATGAGGGCTTCCCTGTTGCCTGGGGGCTTTTCTAGAGAATGCCCCCCTAGGCCATTGACCATTTCCTTAAGCTTCTTTAGGATTACTATTATGATATTTTGAGCTAGGCCAGTCTTATGTTTGAAGATTCTGTTGTTGCGTTCTTTCCAGATATTCCAAACCAAGAAACTTGGAATCAAGGCCCAGGCAGTATTTACTGTCTCATTGTCTAAGAAGTCTCTTCTCCATTTTTTCAACATAACAGTAATGTCATTTTCGTTCTTGTCTGTCTGCCTAAAGACATCGGCTATGCAATTCCATAAGGTTGAGGTGTAGGAGCAGAGGTTGAGAATATGATTCATGGTTTATTCCTATTGGCCACATAAATAGCATCTTGAAGGTCCAACAAACCCTCTCTTTCTGAGATTCTCCCAAGTTAGAATCTTTCCATGTTGGACCAACCACCTGAACAGTTTGATCTTCTTCTAGTGTGGGTTGTTCCATATATCTTTCCATGTCTTATTAGTACTTGGTAAGTTAAGTCCCATAGCTATTCCTTTGGCTTCCTTGAGGTTGAAGACACCCTCATTATTTCTACCCCATCTTAGTAGGTCATCCAAAGTTGAGGTCAAAATTTGTCTCTTTTCCAGGATGATCTCCAGAGCTTTAGCTTGAGTTTTCAGCAGGGTCACCTCATTGTATTCTGGTAGCTTCCAAGTTCTCCATTTACAATTCTCCCTTGACTATTCCCAATAAACTCACTTTTTTCAGTCCTTTGTTTATTGTATTAGTATGAATACTATCTAGTTCCTCTCTGCTAAGGTTACCTTCCTGCTGCCAGTTGTCCTCCCAAAACTAGGCAAGGTTTCCATTTCTGATCTCCCAGAAACTGTGTTTTTGTACTAAAGCTCTGTTCTCCTAGGCCTTGTTCCAAATATTGGAACCTCTTATGTTTCCTGACATTCTTATGTGTTCCTTTTCTTGCCAATCCATTGCATATTTTTGTTTCCAGAGTTTTGCCCAGGGGTTTTGTATTTCCTTTAGCCATCTCCACCATAGTTTTGCTCCCAATACTCTATTTAGAATCACTGGGTCATGTAGACCTAAACCACCATGGGATTTGGGTTTGCAAATCTTGTCCCAAGCTACCAGAGCCCATTTATTTTTCTCTTCTCCTTTTCCCCAAAGAAAGTCTCTTTGGATATTTCTAATTTTCTGAAGGATACTTGATGGTGTCAGAAGGGCTGAAAACATGAAGATTGGCATGGTTTGTAGTACCGCCTTGGTGAGGACTAACCTCCTTGCTAAATTCAAGGATTTGCTAGTCCACTTGCTGACCTTGTCCTTCAGTTTATTTGTTACAGCCTCCCAAATGTCCTTTCTCAGTGGTTTGTCTGTGAGGGGTACTCCCAGATATTTGGAGGGTAGTGAATCTCTTTGAAAGCCTATAATTCTAGAGAGATTCCTTTGAATAGAGATATCAGTGTTGAAAAAGAAGATCTTAGATTTTGCAAGGCTTACTTCAGTACCAGCAGCTAAAGCAAACTCATATAGAATTTTTTTGAATGCTTTGGCTTCCTTGATTGTGGGTATGCCTTATAGCATAGTGTCGTCCACAAATTGTTGATGGGTCAAAGTGTCTCCATTCTAAGTAAGTCTCAGTCCTTGTATTCTTCCTTCCTCCCTAGCCGTAGTGATCACTCTGCCCAATCCTTCCATCATGAGAATGAAGAGGAATGGTGAAAGAGGATCACCTTTTCTGAGGCCTCTTGAAGGCTTGAAAGTTTTGGATGGAGAGCCATTAAGGAGAATTGAGCAACTGACAGTAGTGACAAGAGCCATGACCCACCTTATCCAATTGTGGTCAAAGCCATATGCTTTGAGAACATCCCTAATGTAAGACCAACTTAGTTTATCATAAGCTTTCGCTATATCCAGTTGTATAATCATGCCTTTTTGCTTATTGGTTTTGAGGGAGTGCACCACTTCATGAGCTTGAATGATATTATTGAGAATTTTCCTCCCTTCCACATATCCAGTTTTCTCTTCTGACACAAGTGTTGGTAGAAGAGGTTTGAGTCTATTGGAAATGACTTTGGAAATGATTTTGTACACAACATTGCATAAAGCTATGTGTTGGAATCTATCAGGAGTGGTGGATTTTTCTTGTTTGGGGATTAAGGTAATGAAGGATTCATTAATCGCTCTCAAAACTGATTTATAGTTTCTCGATTCCTCCACTACTTCTAGAATGTCATGTTTGACTATCTTCCAACATGACTTGAAGAAGTCTGCATTGAACCGTTTGGTCCTGGAGCTTTCCCATTATGCATTTCTTTGATGACCTCATTGACTTTGTTATATACCTGGGGGGGTAATATGGGGTACTGAGGGAGGTACCCAAGGTAATAATGAAATAATGGGATGGGCCATAGTAATAAATAAGGTGGTTAACCCATGTCATGTAAGGGACCACAAGTAGTTAATAATAATGTAAGGGCCCATGGTATTAGTTGATGGTATGAGGAAACCATGGTAATGATGCATGGTATTGTATGTATGAGACCTTATATAGAGGCTAGAGACTCCACATGAGAGAGACATGAAGAGAAGTATTCTTGTATGAATGGGTTGTGGAGTGTTCTCCTTCCCTAAGGAGTGAATGTATGGTGTTGCCCTACCATAAGGGTTTGATCAATAAAGAATCATTTCATATTATTTCTTGGGTTTATTTGCATTATCTTATATTTTCTTATCAGATCTATATCATTTTGGGTTAGAGCTACAACAGACTTCCTCCTCCGACACTGGCCTGTTGAGATTATGATTTTCTTCCCTGGTTATCAACTTTGGAATGTGATGGGTAAATCTTTTAGTGAATTGGGATGTCTATTATATTCTCCTCAACAATACTTTGAAAGTGTTGGACCAGAACATCTTCCATTTTTCATGAGTATTCTGCTCTATTCCTTGGGGATCTGTAAGTTTCGTAATCCTATTGTTAGCCCTATGTGCAATGGTAGACTTGTGAAAGAACTTAGTGTTCCTCTCCCCTTCCTTAATCCATTGCACTCTATATTTTTGTCTCCAGAATATTTCCTCCTGATAACATCTTTTATCCCATTCTTGTTGAAGTGAGTTCGCTAGCTCTTTTCTTTCCTCTGTGAATCCTTCTAAGATGAGAATTTGATTAATCTCCTGTAATTTCTTTTTCACTTCCTCTTTAGCTTTGAAGATGTTGCCAAACTCGTTTTTGTTCCATTCTTTGAGCTTTTTCTTCATGTTTTTGAGTCTAAGATGAAGGATGAACATTTTTTTTCCTTGGGTGTGTAACTCTTCAGCCCACCACTTCTCAATGTTTGTGATGAAATCAGAGTGTGTGAGCCAGACATTCTCAAACCGGAAGGGCCTATTTCTCACAGTTCTTATCATGGAAGCTTCCAATTGTATGGGCCATTTGTCTGATCCCCCAAAAGGTTGGATGTAAGTTGTCAAGTTGTTCCCTGTGAGAAATAATTCCTCTAAGACTATGAATCTGTCAAGTCATGAGGCTACTTGAGATATACCCCCTCTCTTGTTATTCCATGTAAACATGCCATTTCCAGTATCCATGTCTACTAGTTTCATATTAGTGAGGAAGTTCTGGAATGTTGTTAGGTCTCTACTTAGTATTCTAGTTCCCTCTTTCTTTTCTGTGAGAGATTTAATCATATTAAATCTCCTCCCAGGATCCAGGGTAATTTTGGGTGCCTTTCTTTCATTTCCTCCAGAGAGGTGAGGAGCCTGAGTTTTTCTTCCAAAAGTTGAGGACCATAGACATTGGTAATCATGTAGCAATCCTTGTCCCCCACAGGTTGAATAATCAGAGAGAGGTGGTGCCTAGATGCCTCCGCATCAAGAATACCAAATTTATGTGGATTCCATAGAGTGAGAATTCTCCCTGCTGCACTAGTTGCTTTGAATTTGAGATACTCATACTTACTTAACCATTTGTTATGCTTTTCTCTAATTTTCTCTACTAAGCATTTTGTTTCCTGTATGAACACCATATCAGGTTTTTCTTCCTTGATTTTGTTACTTAAATTTCTCTATTTTCTTTTGCTCCCCAGTCCTCTAATGTTCCATGTTGTGAGTTTCATAATGTTGGGTTTTTAAAGGAGTAACTGGATAAATCTTTCATCTTGTCTGAGTTAATCATGAGTTTTCCACATTCTAACAACAATTCTTTTTGTCTCTTCCTTCCTCCTTTTTTCCCTGGGTTTTTGGTAGATTTTCCCTATACTAATCCCATTGATTTAACTCCTTTGTTCTCCTGGTTGTCATGGCCTCTTTTTACTCCTATAGCCTTTTGATTAGACCTATTTAGGAATAGTTGTTGTACTCTATCAAGTTCCTCCTATGGTAGAGAGTTGATTCCTTTGTTGCTTCCTTGCTCTAGAAACTTTTCTAATTCAATGTTCTCCCACTCAAGGATCCCCTGTAGATCTTCGTCCTCCGTGCCGCTTTCACTTGGGATCATATCATGGTCCCTGTCTAATTCCATGGATTTTTTAGGATCCATTCTATGTTCATCTTGTTCCTGTATAATGTCCATGTTAGCCTCTTTTCCTTTCTCTCTTTGGTGGTTTTTTGGTATTCTTTGTGTTCCTTCTTCTTCCTCTTCTTCTTCTTCTAAAATTTGAAAATAGTTGTGACTCGGTAATTTGCTTTCACTGGGTTTCTTTTGTGTCCTCTTTCCTCCTCCTTTCCCCCTTCCTCCCACTATGATAAAACCTTCAGGGTCTTTTCCTTTGTTGGTTTTCTAGTTTTCCTCCCTTTTATTAAGTGGGCAGTCCCTGAAGAGGTGTCCATGTTCATGACACTTGTGGCATCTAAATGGTATGTGTTCATAGTTAACTATCTGAACTCATTCCTCATCATAAACTTCTAGGATGACCTCATCCAGAAGTGCTCCTAATAAGTCCATCTCTACACATATGCGAGCAAAGGAAGTGTATTTTCCTCACAGAGTTGCCTCTGATATCTTTATGAAATGCCCTAATTTATTGCCTATAGCTTTTAAAGATTCCAGCATCCAGTAATCTAAAGGTAAAGAGTATAGTCTTATCCATTCCAAACTGATGCGAACATCTCGCACTCCGGAACAAAGTTCATTGTCCAAGGTCGCATGTAGAGACTAGCAACCACAAAGAAGTATGGTCCTCCTTCAAAAATTATGTCCTTATCCTCCAGGTTCGTGAATACCACAGTAAAAAACCCTTAGATCAAAGATGGATATTTAATTCTCCTTTTGGTTTCTAGGTGTTTTTTATCCAAGTGTATAGTGCCTTCTCCATGGGCCAGATACCCATAAACCTACATATGATCGCATAGGTTGTCATGTGATCCCTGTGCTCCTACAGACCTCGATCGTTTAGGACTGCCTATGGTTTAATGCTAGACTTGGGTTTTAAAAGCCCCATCTTTTTACTCTTCACAGTTCTCTGGCCATTGTTTTCAGCTTTCTCCTCCCGTCGAACCTTCTTGTGGGTCCCTTCCTTTTCATGGGGTTTGCTACCTTCCGCCTTTTGGGTGTCAGTAATTTTTGTCTCATTCTCCAAAGAATTTTGAGGTTTGTTTCGATTCGCTCCTCTTCTTCTGTTTGAAACCACGTTACTGTAGGAGGGAGTGGAGCTCCCTCCTCCTTTCCTCTCCATGGTTACCAGCGTGTTCATGAGTCTTCTATATCAAAACCTAGTTCTCTCCCAATCTAGTCTACTTTCGTTTGAGGTTTGGGATTATAATATTAATAATATCTTGACTTTATAATTCTTTTCACAAATGAAAAATGGCTCTTGGGTTTATAATATTAATAATATGTTGTGTTTATTAATCCCATGGGTTTATAATATTAATGAGTTGGGTTTATAATAAATCCTGAGGGTTTTTAATATCAATCTCATGGGTTTATAATGTTTATTCCTTGGGTTTATTGATAACATGGGTTTATAATATTAATAATCTCATTGATTTATTAATCCCTTGGATTTATTAATGACTTGGGTTTATAATATTAATAACCTATTGTGTTTATAATCTAAATAATCCCTTGGATATATACTATTGGTTTTTGGGTAAAAAAATAAAATGAGAACTTTATTATGAAAAATGTTTATGTATTTACACCATATAATTCAATTTCCAAAATAAAGATGAAATGTATAATCATATGCAAAACATTAAGCAAATTATTCCAAAATGCAGCAGATTGATGATAAATCTATTGAAATTATTGAGAAATACAATGAATATGTTGTTGAAATCTATTGAAATTATTGAAAGTTGTAACAATAAAAATTATGAAATCACCGAAGAAATATTAATGAAAGTAATACGAGGTTTAAGAAATATTAAACCTCTTAAAAACATTGTCACATTATCCAACATTATAGTGTCACAATTATCGTTGAACTATCACATTATCAAACATTGTAATTTGACAAGCATCATTGCAACATGACAATCAGTGTCACAATCATGATCAAAATGATACATTACATTGTAATTTATTTAATTTCATGTTATGATAATGAAATAATTAGGGTTTAATATTTTAGTTTATAAGATTGGGTTTAATCCAAGAGTTTAATATTAGTCCTAGGGTTTAGTATTGATCCCTTAGGTTTATAATGTTTATACCTTGGGTTTATTAATATGTTGGGTAAATATAATATTAACAATCCCTATGGTTTATTAATATCTTGGGTTTATAATATTAATAATCGTGTGGTTTTATTAATCTCTTGGGTTTGAAATATCAATTCTTGGGGTTTATTAATCTCTTGTGTTTTTAATATTGATCCCTTGGGTTTGTTAATATCTTAAGGTTATAATATTTATCCCTTGGGTTTATATTATTAAACCCTTGGGTTTAAAATATTAATTCCTAGGTTTTATTAATCCATTAGGTTTTTAATATTAGTATGTTGGATTTGTCAATCCCTTGGGTTTATAATATTAATAATTGCTTCAGTTTATAATACTATTCCTTCGGGTATATAAGATTAATCCATTGGGTTTATAATATTAATCACTTGGGTTTATAACATTAATAATCCCTTGGGTTTATTAATTCTTTAAGTTTATAAGATTAATCACATGGGCTTATAATATTAATAATCTTTTTGGTTTATTAATCCCTTGCGTTTATAATATTAAGAATACCTTGGGTTTATTAATCCATTGGGTTTATAAGATTAATCCATTGGGCTTTATAATTCTTTGTGTTGGTAATATTAATACCTTAGGTTTATTGATCATATGGTTTATAATATTAACAATCGCTTGACTTTATAAAATTTATTTATTGGGTTTATAATATTAATAGTCCCTTGGGTTTATTAGTCCCTTAGGTTTTTAATATTATTCTTGTAGGTTTTTAATATTAATCCCTTAGGTTTATAATATTAATACCACCATTTTATAATATTAATCTAAAGGCTTATAATAATTCCTTGAGTTTATTGATGCTCAAATCCTAGAGGAAGTACATGCAAATCTGTTGTCATTATTATTGGTGAGCACCAATATTGCAGCAATAATGTTGCAACTCCTGAGGCTTCCTTCTTCACTTTTATCAACCTGGTAGTTCATAACAAACTTGGAAGCGACGGTGTTGTATGAACAAGTACTAGCTCTTACTGCAAGTTGTCACTTGGTCAGCTGGCGCAAGATCACTAATGAGCTCAATCCAGCTTCTATGAGTTCTTAGAAGAATCTTTTAACTATGATGAAAGAAATCTAACATTATAGAGGCTATTTTATTTGCAGAAAGAGAAGGAAAACTGAAATGTAATGCAAACCCTGGCAACCCCTAGCAACCCCTAATTTACCTATTAAGCCTAGTTTTGCAAGAAAAGAGATGGAAACTGATGAAATGAATGTTATTGACTACTGAAAAGGTGAATTGCATTTATTCAATCTACTTCTGAAAAGAAATGAGAAGAAAACATCTTTTTGTGCTTTTGAGTGTATTTATGTGAAATCATTATGGTTTTGATTTATCTGGTTGTGATTGTGCAAAGGTTTGGTGGCGAAGGAAGATGTATTTGGTTGTTACAGAGGTGGAGGAAGGTGTGGAGAGGTCCTAAGAAGCCTCTAGTACCCTTCTGAAGACTTTCATAGTGATCGGATTTCAAAAAATCACTCGTAGGAAATTCTACAGGAGGCTACAGGGGATCTACAAGAGGATCTACATGAGGAGGCCAAGAGCTATTTTTGGAGTTTTGAAGGTGGAAAAATGATGGGAAAGGGGACCTGAAGGCTCAATGAAGGTGTTGAGGTGTCTAGGATTTGTCAAGGAAGATCAAGAACGAACGTGATGGTTGGATTTGTTCAAATGGCAAGCAAGAAGTTTATGGAGAAAAACACAGAAATTAGAGCAGATTGGCAAAGTGTTGCGAATGACTTGGGAAATCTATGAGAAGTGAGCTGGTGCTAGCTATTTTATGGATGGATGGTGAGATGAGATGGCCTGCAAGAGGTTTGCACACTTACTTATCAAAACTGGTCAAAGAAAGAACTAATTGTACTCTGAAAACAAAAATATCACTTGTTAACCTAATTCCTGACCTAAACATAGAAAATGTTGAATAGTAACCTGTGAACAGAAAAAAATGCAGAGAGATCTATTGAAAAATAACAAGAAATGATCTAGGCAACTGAATCTGAACCAATATCAATCTTTCCAAACCAAGGTATCACACTAGCAGTTGCATGGAAGAGCAAAAATTGTGTTTTTGGCGGCAGCAGTAGTGCCTTGACCTCAGATCATAATCCCCGGAAGGGAGAAAGGAGATCAGGGCCTACTGTTGACCTTTTTGAATCTTATTCTGTCACTACAGTAACCTACTTGAGCAACTGAAACAAAAGAAACTATGCTAACCATCAAAAGCAACCTAATCTAACAAAGTAAAATGAATCTATGCAACAGAAATTAACTCATGAACTAAAGAGAAAACATATAAGTACACAGTAAAAGGTGTTGGGAAGCTTGGGTTGGGCCCTAACCCAAGAGAATCAGCCCTCTAAAAGAGATCAGTGCTGGCTCAAAAACTGTTTCATCTTCATTACCAAAAATAATAGTCACATTACAAGAACTATTCTAAAAAAGGACTCGAAAATAAGTTGAACATAATGCTACACAAAAGTGCGAAAATCTATTAATGATTGGTTAACCTACTCAGGCTCTAAGCCTCCTTATTTATACAAATGGATTCCTTCAACAGTACTCCTAAAATCAAGGAACTCTGCTTCCTAGGAGTGGAGATAAACAAGAGTCCTTCTTTTACTTGCTCAGCTGCCCCTTGGAATCATCAATGTGGAACTTTGTGCTCCGAGTTGATGATGGAGGATCCAAGGAAAGGGGTCATAAATGAAGGAGACACCCCCCCTACAAATCCTCTTCCTTGTTTTCCTCGAGTTTTGGCTGCCATTTGCTCATAAATCCCTTGACTTTGTCCAAAATTAGCCAACAAATTTGCATAAAAGACACATTAGACTACATGGCAAAGTGACTAACCGAATTCACTCTATTAGCATAAATATATTCAAAAACATGCAATAAACTAATGAGAATGGTGGATTAAGTCAAAATAGGAGGCAAAATGAGCCCATATAATTACCCATTTTGGGGGCTCATCATCACCCCCTACTGAAAGGGTTGCTCATCCTATGAGCAACTAATCTAACTCTTCATCCCTGATGGCTTTGATAGATTCCCTGACATCCCATGCCTCTGATGTGATATCTTCCTCTTTATCATGGAAACCTACCTTCCTATCCACTTCCTCCCACTGTTTTTGTTCTTCCTCTTCTTTTACTCCTTCCAGCAGCCCTAACAGCAGTGGAGGACTGAATTTAAGGCCAATCCAATTGGCCTTCAAATTTTGCATTGAGTGCTTATACAGGGGCACTCTCCTCATGGCTTCCCTCATCTTGTTTGGGGAGTGATACTCCCTGATCCTTAGGTTGTGTGGTAAGGTATTCCACCTTCTCATGCAGGCATGAATGCAGTCATCTCCGAACAATCTCTCCATGTCCTCGAAGTGAGAAATAGCTTGGGCCTACTTATAAACATAGTCTGGGACAACTTGAGGATTAGCTGCAAGGTGTTGGTGGGCATAGATGAGAGCTAAGGGGTTTGTTAGTTTTTCTCTAATCATCAGGGGTTCGCCCAGCTCTTTTGCCATCATTTTCTGGATTTCGACTGCTCTTTTCTCTTCATGGCTCATCCAATATGCCATAGCCATCAGCTGCAAGTTTCCCAACGCAGCATTTGGATCCCATAAGTTCATGTCAGTAAGTGCCATGTTGTGCATGTAAAATTCTACTAGCTTCGCTTTATCCTCAGCTGAACTGTGATCACATAAATGCATGAATTCACCATAATCTTGAAAAGGTATTGTGCCCCTCTGGGCTAGTGTCTTAATCTGAAATTGGAGCCACTGATCCTTGAGGTACAGTGCATATGATTTGGCTGGCTACCTACACTGTAATGTCTCCATTGCCCAGCTGGCCATGCAGGCTAACTGGGCTTCCTTTTCCTATAGCTGCCTTTTCAAAATCAACACTTCATTTTCCACATGGGATTCTTTTTCCTGTTGCTATTTTATCAATGTCTCACTATCTACCTGGGGTTCCTCTTCTTGTTGCTGTCTTTTTGCTACCTCACTGTCTTCCTGGGGTTCCTCTTCTTTTTTCTACCTCACTCTCTTCCTGGGGTTTCTCTTCCTGTTGTTGTTTCTTTAAGATTGACAGTTCATTTCCTCCTTGAGGTTCCCTTTCTTGCAGCTGCTTCTTCAACCTTTCATTTTCTTCTTCTAATTGAGCTCTTCTAGTGCTTTCTATATGCCTGACCATGCTCAATTCTTTTCCCATCTCTCTCAACCTATTTTCCATGTGCCCAATGTCTTCTACCCTTTTGATTTTGCAATCTGCATCCATGTATGGGTCCTGACTCTTTCCTTTTCCAGTTCGAAGAAAAGAGGCAAGGCAAACTTTTGTGGGATGATCTTCCCACCTTCTAGAAGGTTGTAGTAGGAGCCTAATTTAGGCTGAGGTCCAGGCTCTGGTATCTCTTTTTCCTTACCTTCCTCCTAGGTCTATTCTTGTACCTTCTTTTCAAGTTTTTCAGTCTTTTTGAGCTTTGCCAATGTCTCCTGTAGAGAGGTCTGCGCCTCCTATAGGACCATTTTGGAGTCCATTAGTTTGATCCTTTATTTCCAAGTAGAGGTCTTAGGACTTCCTCTCTCATAAGTGATGGAGCTTTGGAGGGAGATTCCTCCTTTGTTACAGTAGGTACATCCTCAATGATGATGGGCTCCTTTGAAGGTGGTTGAGGCTTCCTTATCTTGATTCTGGTGCTCTTTCGAGCTTTGATGTACATAGATGGTTGTCTCTTCCTTTTCCCTTTTTTCTTGGCTGGAGTACTAAGTGCAGCAAGAACAACTGATTCTTCTCTTGCTAGTGTCTCAGGGGACACTTATTCTTGTTATGCTTCTTCCTTTCCATCTATTGTTTTTCCTGTGTCTGTTGTCTCTGATTTTGTTTCTGCTGTCTCTGGTGTTGTTTTCTCCTCCGCTTGTTGAGTTTCTGTCTTTCTTATGGTAGCCTTTTCCTGAGCTTTCTTGTGTTTCTTCTTTTTAGTTCTTGTCCTCTTCTATTTCTCTGTTGTGGTTTTCCCTTTTTCTCCTTTTGATGTTGTTTTCTCCTATGCTTTAGGTCCATCTGTGGTGGTGTCATGTTTCTCCTCTCCTCTCTATTTTTCTTCTTTTTCTTCTTCCAATTTAATGTTTTGTTCTTCTTCATGGATTTCCTTCTCAGCTTCCTCTTTTTGTTCCTCCTTTTCACTTCCAGATGGACTAAGGTCATCAGTGATAGTTTTTATGTCATCTTCTTTAGTCATGTTCCTGAAAATCTCCCAAGCTATAGGGATTGTGTAAGTGTAGAGGGCATCCTCCACCAGTAATTTAATGAGCCCATGGTGAACCAGTTGGTCTCAAACCCCTACATTCAATTTGGTGCTACACTCTATCAAGGATTGGAGGAGAAAATATGGAAGACTGAGTTTTCTAGATGCAGGCAGGTCCATGCCATATCTTAGTTCATGTAACAGTCTAAAATGATAACCATAAACGATGTTGTATCTTCCTTCACAGGAGATATACTTCACGATTTGATAGCTGACCTCACCCCATAGATAAGGTATACTTGTCCTTTTGATCCCATTCTTATCCTCCACACATTGTTCATCAAGCTGAAAAAAGGTCTTCTTAGCAACCTGTCCTAGTGGCTTTTCTTTTTTGCTCCAGGGGAGCCCAAGTGGGAGACTTGTAATTATGTTGATGAACTCTCGTGTAATTTATATGGTTAGACCCCTGAAACTAACTATAGCATGGGTTTTTAAGTGGGGTTTTAAAGACAATAAAAATTCCTCTGTGACTTCCTCGTCATACCCATGAAATTTTTCAAAGAAAGGCATCCAATTTGCCCTGGTAAATAGGGCTACCACTTATAAGAAGAAATTTTGGCGTAAATCACATTCAGAAAATCATTGTCGATGCATTTTGAAACTTGGACCAGCTCTGATACCAATTGTCACGACGCCGAGATGGCGGTAGTATTTCAACTGCTTATAGTGAGGTGCGGCGCTACCAACCATTTTCTTTTCACCAATACTTACGATTGTAGACTACGCCTAACCACTTATCCTACTTAGTTTGTGTTTCGCAACCAAGTAATTATTAATGTTCCTTTATACCAATGAATATCCATACACATTCATTATCAACAACAATTAACACATACAATTGCACAACAATATAAAGGGAGGGGCAACTCCCTGCAATATGAGTCTGCCCGAATCAATATATGCAATCTTCACTTTTACAATGTACAAGTTAAATCTTGGGAAACCCCAAATTTACACTTAGCCAATTTTCAACTTTGGCAAACTCGGTTGCCCAGCTTGTCAGCACCTCCGCACGGTCGCCGCACGATTCACCAACCCTTCATTCACCTCATCGAATGATCGTGTTGTTTGCCCAACTTGGGTGCGCCTCGTCGTAACCAAGTCGCCACACACGGGCGCCTCCACACAAGTCACACCTCTGTTCACAATCTCAACATTTCACCATTTCCACCTTTTCATCGTGCATGGCGCGCCCTACCCAAGTCGCCCGTCTACATAATTCTTCGTTTCGGCGTGCCCTCGCCCGATTGCCCATCCGCACATCCACCCAACTCGTTCACCTGAGTCACCACACGACTTCACCCGGTTCACCCGAACAACTTCACCTAGGTCACCTGAATGACCTCACCCAAGTCGCCACATGACTTCACCTGGGTCGCCAGAATGACCTCACCTGGGTCACCACATGACCTCAGCTAGGTCACCCGAATGACCTCCTTGAATGACTTCCTTGAACAAATTCTCAAACGACTTTCTCGAAAGACTTCTAGAACGACTTCCTCGAACGAATTCTCAAATTACTTCCTCAAACAACCTCTCGAATGAATTCCTCGAACGACTTCCTCGAATGACTTTCCGAATGACTTTCTCGAACGACTTTCTCGAACGACTTCCTCGAACGACTTCTCAAACGACTTTCTCAAACGACCTTCTCGAACAACTTCTCAAACAACTTTCTCGAACGACTTCCTCGAATGACTTTCTCGAACAAGTTTTACACCCGAGTTCCGCCCGTCGTGCAGGCTCATCCACGCACTGTAGAACTCCTTGTTCAAACTCGTGTTGATCGAATGATGATCATTTGCCTCCAAATGCCCTCCAATATATACGGGCAGGTGGCAGGTTGTGTCACCCAGCTAACCCACACCAAACGCCCAAGCCGACTTGTTCAACATGTGTTGTCTCACCCAAGAGGAGGGTCGGCCCGCCCAACTCGTGGGACCACCCCCTCAACTCGCCCAACACCTTATAAACTCATTTCTTGGCTCGTTTCATTTCATTTTTCACACGTCCTTCGCACGGTGGAATCGCCTTGCCCGCCGCACGGACCGTAGGTCCTAACATCCCCCCCCACTGGAAGTCATTGTCGTCCTCGAAAATATCTCATCCCGGCAACCATCTATCACCAAGATCACCATACCAAGGTATACACCCCATCAGTATGTCATACATCAGAAATCATCTCAATCCATGACCATCGACCATCCTATCACAATCTCCACATGATGTTCCCCATCATGGAAGGTTGGTCCCTCCATCTCAAGCTACATGCTTTCTGCAACATATCGTGTCGACCTCATCATGTGTCATCATCATGTGAACTGCTGCCATGATACTCCAACACAATGCTAACACATCTCTGTACATGTGGGCCCCCATGTCTGAACTAGTTAGGTAGCTAATCCAACTGTCACACTTAAACCATGAGAATGCACATCCTCATGCCACCATCAGTCGTTTCTTAGAACATCCCGTCGCATCCACAACTCGATCAAGAATCCATCTCCATACAAGTATAAGCCATGCTCAGGTCCATGAAGTAGTCCTCATCTCATCTGCAACATGTTGTCCATGATGTCTAGTACTAAGGTGCTATATGAAATCAGCCACATCTACCCCAGCATCATCATCCATCTGCAAAACATCCATCTCCTCAAGGTGAAGAGATCATCTCATGAAACTCTGACTCTCGATGTGCCACATCTAGGTCCATGAAGCAACCTCCATCCAATCTACAATGTGCCATCCCTCAAGTCTGCCATAGAAACAAGTATACACCTATCTCATCTATCCATGTGTCAAAAGTGGTTAAGTCTCGGATCAACCCATGCCCAAGTGTTGCCACCAAGGCAGCATCATCATTGTAACTCCATCACTCCAAAGTGTCTCATATCGATCCTCCACATCAAGTCACTCTTTCAAGCCATTCCCATACATGTACTTGAAAGTATGCATCCCATTCTACATCAAAGTCTCTGACCTCAACTCCTCAATGCATCAGATCCTCTAAGTCCACCATATATGAAATCCCTAAAAGTCACAACCTCATGTCATCATGAGCTCCATGAGTCATCTCCAACCAACATCTCAGCAAGCATACAAGTCTCGGCCCAAAGGTCTCTGCAAGATGCCTCAGCTCTCCATGTAGTAGGAATGCTCCATAGCTTGCTCACAACTCCATCCAAGTCCATGGCCTTGTTGTACATAAGTGCACAACCTCTCCATCGGCTCATAAGTCATAAGTCTCCATGTCACATCAGCAAGTCCACCTGCACAACATCCTTGCCTTGGCACTCCTCATTGGATGCCCATGAGTGACACCTCTTCAAGTGCTCCTACACAATGTCCCTACATAAGACTACCATGCTCCATGTCTCCAACCTAATGTCCATGACTAAGTTGCCCATGTAGTCCAACCAAGTAGACCCATCACAACAATCGGTCATCCTCATCCAAGTCTGCAATCTTCGGTTTAGTGAACTCGGTCACCCAACCATATCATCATCATCACAAGTCCCTTCCATCATAGCTCCCCCACTAAAGGTTCCACCAAGACTTTCTCTTGGTCTCGGACATGAGAAGTCCACTCAAGTATCATCATACTTCAAGTGTGTGCCCTCCAACCTGCCCATGAGTCATGCTGGGCACTTAGCCAATTCTCCATGTGGCTAAAGCATGACCAATTCTCCGCAACGATCATCATGTTCCTCCCTTGTCACAGGCCTTTGTACCTTCTACCATAAGGTCACAAACAACCCCAAAAAGTCCTGCAATAGTTAACAATCCTTACTTCTCCATACAAGGTCTCATCATAGACATCCATGGTAAGATGCTCCCCTACATCAACAAACTGGCTTTGCTCTTCCCTGCATATGGTTCATCTACCAAATGCTCAAGTGAAACACAAGTACCATCATCATGAGGTTTGTCCATGTGAGTATCCTCATCCATCCATGTCTACAAACTACACGATCCTAGTCCAACTTGATCAATCTCAAGTTCATCCTCCATCGTTGTCACATCTGCAACATCTTCAACTATCACGGCTTCCTCTTCCTTGTTAGCACAATCTGCAACTTCATCCTGCTCCATTGTCCAACCAAGTTGAAGAAGTTCGTCTTCAACATTCCTTTCCAAGACTTCAAGTTTCTCTTGAATTCGGGGATTCTCTTCTTCCATCTACTTAAACATGTATAAGGTAAGCAAGAGCTTCCCTTCGCATTCTTCCAAACCTGCCATGCCTTGTCATTCATCTTGGCGCAAGCACTAAGCTTCACCTCTGCTAAACTTGTTTCACCATTCACTTGAATCACCTTGATATTCCACCTATCACCTGCAAAACTTGAAATTCCTTCCAAGTCTTCAGTCTTCGTAGAATCAGCTCCTTGATTCAGTTCACCAAGTTTCCTGCAAAACTTGGACCAGCTCTGATACCAACTGGATGTTTCGAAATGCATCGACAATGATTTTCTGAATGTGATTTACGCCGAAATTTCTTCTTATAATTGTTATGGATCACAGAAGCCTCAATTCAACCAAGGCCACCACTTATGGGTGTTCATGGAATTTGGTGTAATTCAGAGGCTCCTTCCTCATAAAACCCCCTGTCATGTTGTTCAGAGACCGTTGGAATGTTTCAAGTGAGGAGGAAGGCAACAAATTTTCAAACCCAAAAATAGAGGAACATATGAGGTTTTTTTCCTTTTTTTTTTTTGGAACTAGAGAGAGAATTTTTCATGTTCTTCCTTTTTAACAAAAGCAAATTCCAACTTTCCTTCCCTTCAAAAATCTGTTATCAAACTTGATTTACTTCGCGAGTTGGTTGAGGGAAACAATATTTTGAAGAAAAAAACAGAGAGTGTACAGGACAGTGTTTTTTCTTTCCACAAAATAAACAGACTACCCAATACAAATTCACTTCTTTACAGGCTTTATTTTCTATGTTTGCATCCTTTCTTTACACTACAGAATACCACAGAGGAGAAAGAGACATAATTCCAGTTTAGAGAGTAAATGGAGAAACTGTATATACTTCTAAAAAAACACAGGCAGACTTCTGTTCTCACTTTTCCTTTCTTTTCAACTCAGTACTTCGCTTCAAATCCACCACCTCTTGTAGATATATGAAATACAGAGTGGGTTTTACTGAGCCTACCTTTTCGAGCTCGATTTTGGCATAAAATATCTTGAATTTTCCTCTGCGATGCTGCTCACTGGCCCTCCTGTAGAAGGGCTCCTGTAGGACTGTGTTTTCCACTCCTATAGAGTGCGATAATGCTCCTGTAGAAGCCCGATAAGTGGAAGGGTTTTGAAACTGACAGAGAGCGACTGCTTTGAGATTCTAAAAGTGGTAAGTAGGTTGTTGCAGACGAGAGCACAACGATGCAAATGAAAGCAAAGGTGATGAAGGCGTCGAATGTAGCATACTTAACCTTACGGGAGCTTACGAGCATGTTCTGCGGTGACGAGGTGAGGTGGCAGGAAGGGTACATTACCTTCATCCGGAACTTCGGTCCCTACTCCAGTGCCATTATGATACTTCATGCCGCCTTCTCACAATCCCTTCCATCATTCCCGTTAAATGCCACCACCACTACCTGTTTGGAGTTTTTCTTCTCGAGTTAACTGAACACACGTGTCGATTTCACCCACTGAACGTTGTTTGAATTGGACGAGATGTTCTGTTTGAGCTGGATGAGGGTGGCCAATTAGCTAGCCACCGATTTTGTTTAATCACGACCATATCAATTGTTCATGTAGTTTCTAAATTATACTCATGCAACAGAGGAACGGTTTTCATCACTTACCTGTTAGTCACTATCGTGGTGTTGCATGCTCAGACTTTGGCACTCTGTTCATGGATTGCTGCTGCTATTGGCACCCGTGGCTTTTGAACTGGTGGCTTGGCTACCTCATGTTGGTGATCTTTGATCAGGACTGATTCGTGTTTTATCATCTGTGGCTGCATTGACCCTGCCTCTGGAGCTTGATTTTTAACAGGATCAACTGTTACAATAATCCTGCAGGATTTCCTGTAACTGCTTCTCCCTCTAAAACATTGGTTGAGGCTTGAGCAGGGACTGGAGAGATAGCTGAGGAAGGTTCTAAGGGAGAGGGAAAAGCAACTGGCATGCACTAGGTAAGCATTAATTTCAGGGTGTTGCTCATTTATTCATCATTTTTTTTTAAACAAAAGGAACAGGATTCTATATTTTCTGTGCAGGGAGGAAAGAAGTGAGTAGAAATGTAGTGGTGCAGGTATGGAATGGAGAGTTAGGAGGATGAATGGTGGCAGGGAGGTCCACAAGTCTTCTGAACAAATTTCTAGCCCTCTAATCCTTTTTCTGATCTTGATTTCGAGCTCTCTATGATTTCTATAGGAGCCTCCTATAGAATGCATAGAGCTTCCTGTAGGATGCATAATTTCCAGAACAAGCGAGACCACGGACTGGGAAAAGACAATGGAGATGGAGAAATGGTCTGTTAGAGGTGTATCTAGCTTGGCCATGTCCCTTTTTCCTCAGTGGCCCTCCTGCAATTTGCAATGCATTCAGGAAAAAAAAAATATATTTTTCTGTTCTCGTTTTTTTCTCTGTTTTTTTCTTTTTTCTCTCATTTTTTTTTTTTGAGACAGTTAGGGCACCTCCAGGAGGTTTTCACCCTCACTGCCTACCTTGGGCACGTCCAAGGGGAGGTTTTCACCCAGGGATCTTTTATTTTTTGTTTTTTGTTTTTTTTTTCTTGTTTTTTCTTTTTTCTCTCTCTCTTTTTTTTTTTTTTTTTTTTTTAGAGGGTGTGGGTGGAGTGGAGGCAGAGACTTGCTCCACTACCAACACTATTTTACTCAGATTCTCAATGAATTCTTGATTAGAGAGGGGCTTCGTATAGATATTCAACCTATGCCCATTGACGAGCATGGGGATGGCTTCTTCATCGATGGTCTAGATCAGAACTAAACCATTGTCATTGCACTTTTCTACTATGTACGGTCCCAACCATCTTGTCCTTAATTTTCCCTTGAAATATTTATACCTTGAATCATACATCAACACCCAATCTCCTTACTGGAATTGTTTCTCTTTGAGGTACCTGTCATGCCATATTTTCCTTTGAAGCTAGACTACCTCTGAGTGGAGAAGGGCCTGCAATCTCTATTCATCCAATCCATTTAGCTGAAGTAACCTTTCCTTTTGTGCATGGCTGAGATCTAGGTCCAACTAAGCTGCCATCCTTAGTGTTTTATATTCAAATTCTATTGACAGCAAAGCCTTCTTCCCATAGACCATCCCATAGGGTGTGAACCCTGCGACGGTTTTCCAGGTGGTGTTATAGGCCTAGGTAACCTCAAACAATTGATCTGCCCAATCTTTTCTCACTACCTTGGTCAAAATTCCTTCCAAAGCTCTGTTAGTGACTTCCACCTATCCATTGCTTGCGGATGATAAGGCGTGGAAGTTTTGTGCTTAATTTTGTGATGTGTGAGCAGGTCTTCAATTAGATTGGAGTTAAACTGACTCCCTTGATTTGTGACTAATTCACTTGGATAGCCAAACTTGTAGAAGATATTCTCTCTCAAAAACTCCGCTACTTTCTCTTCTGTCGCTGCCTTGATCAGATTTGTTTCTGACCATTTTGTCGAATAATTAGTGCACATTATGATGTAAGATTTATGCTTTGAAGGAAGGTTGACAAGACCCACAAAGTCCATGGCCCACTTCTCAAATGGCTCGAAAGTCACTTGAGGTTGCAGGGGCATCTCATCCCTTGGAGTAGGTTTCCCCATCCTTTAACATCAATCACATTGGCTAATATATCTCCTTACATCCTAATGAAGAGTGGGCCAACAGTAACCTGCGTGCAGGATTTTGAAGGTAGTCCTCTTTGCTGCAAAATGGATCCCATAGGGCCCATCATGACAGGTTAAGAGAATGTCAAAAAATTCCTCCTCCCTAACACGTCTCCTCAAAACCTAATCTGGGCCAAGTTTGAAGAAATTTCCCCCAAAAAAGGTGAAAGGGGCACTTTTTCTCACAATCTTGCTTTTCTCTTTTGAGGACAAGTGTGGCGGGAACTATGCTAAAACCAAGTAATTTTCTATATCAGAAAACCATGGAGAGAGTACTGAGATAGAAAATAGGTGTTCATCTAGCATTTTATCATCCACCATTCCTTCTTCACTTGTAGGCAAATCTATTCTAGACAAAAAATCAGCAACAACATTTTCCTTACCCATCTCATCAACAATGGTAAAATCAAATTGCTACAATAAAAGTAACCATCTAATAATATGAGCATTTACATCCAGTTTATTCATTAAATACCTAATTGCAGCATGATCAGTGTGTATGAATGTTTGATAGCTGGTGATGTAGTGTCTGAACTTATTTAGGGAATGGACTACAGCTAGGAGCTCCTTTTCGGTTACCGTGTAGTTCAATTCTGCCTTGGAAAAGTTTTTACTTACAAAATATATGTCATAAGGCAGCTTCTCATTAACTTTCCCTAAGGCTTCTCCTATCGCTTTCTTCGAGGCAACTGTATGAATGTGGAAAGGTAGGGCCCAGTTTGGACCTCTCAAAATTGGGGCAGTCACCAATTTACTTTTGAAGGTATCTAGAGCCTCTTGACAGTTGTCAATCCATATGAACTCAGCATCTTTTCCCAAAAGACCAAACAATGGAAATGCTAGCTTACTTAAATCCTTAATGAATCTTCTATAATACCCTGCTAAACCTAGGAAACTTCAAACATATCTTACCTTTTGAGGAGGTGGGACCCTTTGGATGATGGCAATTTTGTTGGGGTCCACCTGTAATCCTTGCTAAGAAATTGCATGACCTGGCACAGTCCCTTCAGTCATCAGGAATTCACATTTTTCAGGACTGATGGACAAGTTCATTTCAATACACTTGTTCAAAACTTTTCCTAGGTTAGACAAAGCTTCCTGGAAGTCAAAACCATGATGGGTAAAGTCATCCATATAGATTTTCACTGAATCATGAACCAATTCAACAAATATACGCAATACTGCTCTCTGGAAAGTGGCGAGAGCATTGCACAACCCAAAAGGAAGGACCCAGTATGCAAAGGTTCCCCAAGGACAAGTGAAAGTGGTCTTATCTTGGTCTTCCGGGCTGATTTGGATCTGGTTGTACCCGCTAAACCCATCTAGGAAGGAGAGGAACTTCTTCCCTGCCAGGCCATCTAACACTTGATTTATGAAAGGAAAAGGGAAATGGTCCTTCTTGGTGGCCTTGTTTAGTTCCCGATAATCGACACAGATTCTCCACTTCTCATTTTTCTTTGGCACTAGCACCAAAGGAGAGACCCATTCGTTGTCAGAGATAAGGTAGATGAATCCTGCGTCCAACAATTTTTGCAGTTCTTCTTTGACAATGTCCTTAAGGGATAGATTCATCCTCCTTTGAGGCTGCCTGACTAGTTTGCAATCTTCCTTAATGTAAATGTGATGAGTACAAACTGAAGGGTGGACTCTCCTTTCATCTCCTTATAGCTCCAAGCAAAGGGATCCAAGTGGTTTCTCAATAATCTACACAGTTCTTTCTCCTGAGAGGTGGATAGGGATGAATTGATCTTCAAGGTTCTTTCTGGGCTGAATTCCACATTCTTAACTCGAAGAGAGGTCACATCAGCCACACAAAGATCAACTAAAGGATTGGCTTGGGTTTCTTCCACCATCTCTTCTAATGGCAACCCACTAGGGGGTGTATTATGAATCAAGTTTTCAATAAGATCATCCTTGGTTTGTGCTTCCCCCCCCCCCTCCCCCATGGTAGTTCTACTGCACACAGTGATGTGGAATAGACTTCATCCTCATCTTCCTCTTGCAACCAGAGAGGTAAATCATGTTCTAACAAAAGTTAGGCAGGAGGATATAAGACTAGCTGCTTGGACATATCCCCATTCTTGATTGTCATGTTCTCTACTCGACAACTAATGTAGGCATCTATAGTAGCCAACCAAGGTCTTCCCAAGACGAGAGGATAGCCAGTAAGCTTTTATTTTGGTTGGAGAACTAGGAAATTAGAAGGGTACTCCTAAGAATCAATAGAGACCATTACATCTTTCACAATCCCTTCAGGGGTCACGGTGGAGTGGTCTGCTAACTGTAGTAATGTTGTGGTATTTCTCAAGGAGCCCTGAAGGTTGAGCTTGAGCATAGTGTCCTTGGTCATCACATTAATGGCAGCCCCTAGATCAATCAATGTATGGGGGATTATGGTGCCATTGATATGGACATCGACTATAGGACTTCTAGGGTCTAGATATTTTAGACAGATTACCTGCCCTAACATAAGATCAGACAACTATCCTACGACATTGATAGCTGGGGCATCTCTCTTGCGCCTGCTTGGGTGCCTGAAGCACTTCTCCTTGATCATTTTGTTGTATATAGGCATATCCTTTATGGCTTGGAGAAGTTGCATCTTTACACTAATAGTTTCAACTCTCCCAAAAGTTTAGTCTCCTTTGGGGTAGGTTGTGTTGTGTCAGTTAATCTCTTAGGAAAGGGTGGAATGGCTTTTGGTTCACTTTTCTATTTTTCTTCCTCATCCTCCTTAGGGGGAGGTTGGTTATCTAGGAGGACCTTCCTAGGTCGTAGGTTAATCTCCTGAATCTCCACAGCATAGTTCGGGCATGATGTTTCCCCACTATATACTTGTTGGGCCTGTTTTTTATTGAGGTTCGGGTTCGGGTTCGTTTGAGCAGGTATTTGAGGTTTCCTTGGTGGAGCAGGAGCCAATGGTTGTGGTTGAGTAGGTGGTGGAGGCAAAAGAGCGGGAGGAGAGTTGTAGTGGGGCCTCCACCCCTGATGAGGTGCATTCCACTGAGGCTGTGACTGAGCATAAGAGTGAAACGAAGGAGTAGCTGGTTGAGCATGGTATTGAGATGGATATGACCAAGGAGGGGGTGTGGACCAGGAAGGATGAGCAAGGGGACCCCAAGAAGGCATGGAAGTGGCTTGATTTGGGTTGTAATATGTCTGGGATGTCCCTTGCATTCCCTATTGGTAAGGTCTGGACGCATATGGCCTACTTTGGTTCATGAAATAGAGTGGTTCAGTGGCTCCTTCGACCCCCTGGTATGCATCTTTAAGTCTGGGCAATGAAGGGCACTGATTCGTAGAATGGTTTTCTTCACAGACTGAACACACTTCAATAGAGTTCAATGTACATTTATTCCTAAGATGCCCTCTGGTGCACCTAGGACCAAAAAATGGCCAAAGCCCTCTTTGCTTCCTCTTGCTTTCTTTTGATATGCAAGGTATCCATTTGCATGGCAAGAGTCTACCTCATCTTGCTCTTGAAATATTCTAGCCGATTCTCAAATTCACTTCTAAGAGATGAATTGGATAAGGATGTATTGACTAAAGGTTGACTTCCCCTACTTCTCTTTCTAGCTACCCTCGAATGGTTTCTAAACACGGTCTTTATGTCATCATAAGGTAGTTGGTAGATGTCTCCCCCAGCGAGCAAATGGAGGGTGTCTAGAAGGTCTTCCAAGACCCCTATGAGCAGGACCAACTTCAGAGATTCAAGGTCAATTGTGCACTTGACCCTTTTATAACTGAGCTAAAACCTCTCTTCATAGTCTTCTAAGGATTCATTGCTTCCCATGGTCATTAAGAAAATATTTTCCTTAGTATCATTTGACCTACAATAGTCCCGGTATTTTTTGTTAAAGGCTTGCTGCATCTAAGCCCAAGTTGTGATGTTGTTGCTAGGTAACCACATGAACCAGCGCAATTCTGCATCCTTGAGGGTAGAAGGAAACAATTTCAACTTCTGCTCATCTTTTGCATAGTCATAGGTTTGACAATGAACAACAAATTCAAATAAGAAGGTATCAGGGTCTTCAGTAGTCAATCCATGGAAGTGGGATAAGGCTGAAGGACTTATGTTTTTAATTTTAGTGTCCCCATTAGTCTCTCGGATAGGAAAGGTACCCTCTACTCTTTCCCCATTTCCTCTAACGTTTCTGTTTTCAACGATGGTCTCAGGAGGAATGGTTCTTGCTCTTCTTCTGCTATAGGATCTTCGTATATTTTTGGTGGTTGACCTATAGGTTCTTCTGGATCACTGCCACCGAAGAAGAGATAAGGGTGACTTAGTGATGTGGTGGGGTTGCTGGGTAGGAATTTTCCTGAATTATCTCTGTTCCTACGAGGCATGAAAGGAAATCTCTTGTTGGGTGATTTTTGTTTTTTTCTTCTTGTACCTGCAAAACTGAAATGGATTGAACAACAAATTGCAACTAACCAAAATGAACTTGTTGAAATGAAATTGTAGAATTGAAATGAAAGCAAGGAAATGACTAATCTACTTTGCTAGAATGGAAATTGCAGAATTGAAATGAAAGCAGGAAATGACTAATCTACTCTTGCTAAAATGGAAATTGCAAAATTGAAATGAAAGCAGGAAATGACTAATATACTCTTGCTGAAATGGAAATTGTAGAAAAGCAGGAAATGACTAATCTACTCTTGCTGAAATGGAAATTGCAGAATTGAAATGAAAACAGGAAAATGCCTAATCTACTTTTGCAGAAATGGAAATTGCAGAATTGAAATGAAACAACTACTCTACTTTTGCTGAAATAAACTACTTAGCAGAATGTTGCAGTAGAAAATAGAAGAAAAGTCGTAATCACAAAATACTATGACGCTTCCTCGGCAATGGCGCCAAAAAGATGGTGAGAATCAGTATTGCAGCAATAATGCTGCAACTTCTGGGACTTCCTTCTTCACTTTTATCAACCCAGTAGTTCGTAACAAACTTGGAAGCTACGATGCTGTATGCACAAGTACTAGCTCTTACTGCAAGTTGTCACTTGGTCAGTTGGTGCAAGATCACTAATGAGCTCAAGCCAACTTTTATGAGTTCTCAGAAGAAGATTTTAACTGTGATGAAAGGAAGCTAATGCTACAGAGGCTATTCTATTTGCAGAAAGAGAAGGAAAACTAAAATGTAACACAAACCCTGGCAAACCCTAACAAACCCTAATTTACCTATTAACCCTACTTTTGCAAGAAAAGAGATGGAAATTGATGAAATTAGTGCTATTGACTACTGAAAAAGTTAATTGCATTTATTCAAGCTACTTCTGAAAAGAAATAAGAAAACATATTTTTGTGCTTTTGAGTGTATTTACGTGAAATTATTATGCTTGTGATTTATCTGGTTGTGATTGCGTAGAGGTTTGGTGGCAAAGGAAGATGGATTTAGTTGTTGCAGGGGTGGAGGAAGGTGCGGAGAGGTCCTAAGAAGCCCCTAGTACCCTTCGGAATACTTTCATAGCGATCGGACTTCGAAAAATCACTCACAGGAAATTCTACAAGAGGCTGCAAGGGATCTATAGTAGGATCTACAGGAGGAGGTCGAGAGCTATTTTTGGAGTTTTGGAGGTGGAAAAATGATGGGAAATGGGAACTGAAGGCTCGATGAAAGTGTTGAGGTGTCTAGGACTTGTCAAGAAAGATCAAGAACGAACGTGATGGTTGGATTTGTTCAAATGGCAAGCAAGAAGTTTATGGAGAAAAACACAGAAATTAGGGCAGATTGGTGAAATGTTGTGAATGACTTAGGAAATCTATGATAAATGAGCTAGTGCTAGCTATTTTATGGATGGATGGTGAGTTGAGATGGCCTGCAAGAGATCTGCACACTTACTTATCAAAACTACTCAAAGAAAGAACTAACTGTACTATGAAAACAGAAATATCACTTGTTAACCTAATTCCTGACCTAAACACAAAAAAAGTTGAACATTAACCTATGAAAAGAAAAGCATGTAGAGATATCTATTGTAAAAGAATAGGAAATGATCTAGGCAACTGAATCTGAACCTATATCAATCTTTCCAAACCAAGGTATCACACTAGCAGTTGCATGGAAGAGCAAAAATTGTGTTTTTAGTGGCAGCAGTAGTGCCTTGACCTCAGATCATAGTCCCATGAAGGGAGAAAGGAGATCAGGGCATGTTGTTAGCCTTTTCAAATATTATTTTTTCATTGCAATAACCTACTTGAGCAACTGAAATAAAAAAAACTATGCTAACCATAAAAAGAAACCTAATCTAACAAAGTAAAATGAATCTATGCAACAGAAATTAACTCATGAACTAAAGCAAAAACATATAAGTACACAGTAAGAGGTGCTGGGCAGCTTTGGTTGGGCCCTAACCCAAGAGCATCAACCCTCTGAAAGAGATTAGTGCTAGTTCAAAAACTATTTCATCTTCATTAGCAAAAATAATAGTCACATTACAAGAATTGTTCTCAAAAATGACTCGAAAATAAGCTGGACATAATGTTGCACAAAAGTGTGAAAATCTACTAATGACTGGATAACCTACTGAGGCTCTAAGCCTCCTTATTTCTACAAATGGATTCCTTCAACAGTCCTCCTAAAATCAAGAAACTCGGCTTCCTAGGACTGGAGATAAACAACAGTCCTTCTTTTACTTGCTCGACTACCC
>APFE031300687.1:287995-322140 GCA_000404065.3 Pinus taeda
AGTTAGTTGCAAACCAGCCATGGTATTAGATAGATGGTATTGAGAGAACCATGGTAATGACCCATGGTATTGTATGTATGAATCCTATATAAAAGATAGAGACTCCCCATTGAAAAATATCGAGCCTTATTTTGTAATCGATCTCTGCTCTGCTGGAGGTTGCCCCCTCAAAGAGGCAAGTGAACATTTCTTTCATCTTTGAATAATAAAATGCTTGTTTTTCTCATTTTGTTTTGTGTTCTGGGCTGTATTTCTTTGCATATTTGGTATTCTAGAATTTCTCACAGGTCAAGAACATAACAAGTGGTATCAGAGCACTTTCCAGTGCCGGTGGTACCTCCATTTTTGGCAGAATTGTTTTTTAGTCTAGAGACGTGTTCTGGCATCTTTAAACCATGGGATCTATAGTTAAGTGCATAAACCTACAAATTTCAAGAGGCATGCATGCAAGAAATACAAGAGGTGGTCACGCTTTTTTAACTCCTTTGTAACCCCTATAGGTACCCCTTCGAATAGTAGCGCATTAGATAGAACCACACACGAACTACCTTCCGCATACCCTTTGGGTATATCGGAAGCCCCCTAGGCTCACATGAAACCTCACCTTAGATAAATCGTCGGTCATCTTGCTGCTACAGTACACTAAGAACAAGACTCGGGGAGATTACTTGCATGTACGATAGAGTAGTCGGGTAGTACGACTAAGGGTATGGTTGATCCTCCTTAGTTAGTGCCTTGAAAGATTAGGCCGAGTACTATTGTTGGACCCTTATGTATATTGCAATCTATAGTACCTGACACTCCTTTGAGACCATAGTTCCCTCGACTCTCTAAAGATCACCCAATATCTTATTTTCCATATTAGATCTAGCAGTTAGGGTTCTATCGCCACCGCAACAATCAAATCCACCAGTTGAGGTTCTACCACCACAGTACCATTCAGATCTAGCAGTTTGGATTCTATTGCCGCCGTAGTCCAACTACATTCAATATTTGGTGTTTTGCTGGTAGATATGACCATTTGCATAGTGAGGCTTGTGGCTCCTATAGTTTGGGCCCGATTTTCGTAGGACATTGGGCAAGATTAAGTTTTTTGGAATTTGGCCACTGCAATATTGTTCAGCGGGGAGTAAAAATCCATTGGCAGTAAAATAATAATAATAATAATAAAATTAAAAAATAATTAAAAAATAAAAAAAAATAGGCCTTCCCGGGATGCTTACAAGAGACTTCGCCCATAAGATTCAAGACGACGAGCTGATCGCAGTGGTACCATTCACTTGTCATCTTCAATTTTCGAGTGGTCCCAATTTTTTCAAAGTGACAACAAGTGATCAAGATCTGTGTTGTAGCAACCAGAGCTCAATTCATGGCCAACGAGAAGATTGTATGCCTTGAACAAAAGTTTGATTCTTTCCACAACCTAGCGGAACAGATGCAGCAATTCACAGTACAATTCAAAATGAGCACATCAGGGTTGCAGCCAAAGGCACATGGTATTAATGAAGACCTTGAAGGAGAGTCTAGCCATCATATTCACTTCCATGGAAATCACCAACATTCCCACCCTCGCCCACCCAAGCTAGACATGTATAAATTTGATGGCTCTAATCTGGAAGTATGGGTAGCACAAATGGAACAATATTTCATTCTGAATGATATCCAAGATGATGAAACTAAACTATGTGTGGGAGCCCTTTACTTGGACCAATGGAGATGGAAATGGTGGCAGTGGCATCGAAAATGCTATCCTAGGAACATAACTTGGCAGGTGTTCTCAAAATCTCATTGTGACCGCTTTGACAGAGAATCTAATTTTTTGGGTTGTCCTACTAAGCTCCGATAGGCAGGCACAGTAAAAGACTACATTGCAACCTTTTGCTACATTAGCCATCTGCACAGAAGGTCTGGGAGATGAATTCTACTTGGAATGTTTTATAAGTGGTCTCAAAGAAGCCATCCAAGCCCATGTCCAGATGCACCACCTACCTACATGGATGGATGCTTGCACAAAGGCTATCGAAGTGGAATGTGCTTTAGCTGCCCAGTCGCCTTGTCCAAATTTCATAGCTAAGGGACACCCACCCAGGCTCAAGGTCCTACCCAAACACTTAAGGTTCAAAAGGTGTCTCCAATAGAAATGGCTCAAAGAATAAAAAAAGGATTGTGCAACTACTGTGATGACAAATACCCTCCAAGGAATAAATGCAAGGAACCCAAATTCTTTCAAATTGATGTTACTGATCATAGCTTATATGAGAAAGCCCCACCCCTTGAGGGATGAGAGGACAAAGTTGAGGAAACCCAGCAGGACAATGAACTCCCAGCTACACCAAAGGAACCATTTATCTTGCTACATGTTTTGGCGGGCATTTCTGCACCCCAAACTCTCAAAATCAGAGGCTTTATTAAACATTGCCCTGTAGTAGTATTGATTGATAGTGGCAGCACTCATAACTTTATCCATCAGCAAGTCACCGGAGCTATTCATTTTTTTCTCATGGCAGTCTCTAATTTCTAGGTCCAAATTGTTGATGGGGGGACAATGAAATGTGAAGGCCACTGTGAAAATATCAAACTTCATATGGGAGACTACCACCTAAAGACCCACATGTTTGCGATTAAGATGGGTGGGTGTGATATTGTCCTGGATGTTGAATGTCTTCGCACACTAGGCCCAATCACCATGGATTTCCAGGAATTATATATGATCTTTAAGAAGAATGACCACAGGCATACCCTTCATGGACTCCAGGCAGGTGCTCCTTCTATCATCAGCTCAGATCGAATGGAAAATTTGTTGAAAAAGGGCCATCATGGAGTTATCACCCAGTTTAATGCCATCCAGGCCATATAGCCTACTACTCTTAATATTCATCTTGAAATGCAACAGGTCTTAAATCGCCACCAGCAGGTATTTGACAAACCTAAAGAGCTTCCACCCTCTAGAAGGGAACACGACCATAACATCACTTTGGTCTGAGAGGCACGACCACTAAATGTGTGCCAATATTGATATCCGTTGACCCAAAAGAATGAAATTGAAAAAATCATCAAGGAACTCCTTGAAGCCAGCGTTATTCGTCCTATAATCAATCCTTATTCATCACCAGTGGTCATGGTGTTCAAGAAAGATGGGGAATGGCACATGTGTCCAGACTTTAGGGCCCTCAAAAAACTCACTGTCAAATACAAATTACCTATCCCAGTTGTTGATGATATGCTTGATGAACTACATGGTGCTCAATTCTTTACTAAGCTAGATCTTCACTCTGGCTATCACCAAATACACATGAAAGAAGTAGACATTCCCAAGACTGATTTCCGAAATCATGAAGGGCATTATGAATTCTTGGTCATGCCATTTGGTATTTGTAATGCCCAGTCCACTTTTCAAAGCCTCATGAATCACCTGCTAAAACCATATCTTTGAAAAATTTTCCTCGTTTTCTTTGATGGCATTCTCATCTACAGCCTAACCTAGGAAAAACATCTTCAACATGTAGACCTTCTCTTGGAAATCACAAATTATTTGTCAAATTGTCCAAGTGCTCTTTTGGCTTGGAAGAAGTCGAGTATTTGGGCCACATTGTGGGTCGTGAAGCTCTAGGTGGATTCCAAAAAGATACAGGCAATGCAAGATTGGCCCCAACCAAAAACCTTGAAGAGTTTGAGGGGATTCTTGGGTCTCACTAGCTACTATCGCAATTTTTTTTGCAATTATGGTCACATTGCTAGACCCCTCACTAACCTTCTCAAGAAAAATTCATTCCTTTGCACTAATGCAGCACAACAGGCATTTATGGCTCTCAAACAAGCCAGGTGTTCCACTCTTGTATTGGCACTACCCGCTTCACCAAATATTTTGTGATTGAATGTGATGCTTCAAGTACTGGTATTAGTGCCGTATTAATTCAGGAAGGTTGACCCTTGGCTTTCACTAACCAACAACTGAGTGGGAAACATCTAGGACAATCTACCTGTGAGAAGGAGATGATGGCCATCTTACATGCAGTAGATACCTGGCGGCCATACTTATTGGGGCGACATTTCCAAATCTATATAAACCATCAAAGCCTCAAACCTTTTTAAGAGAAACATCTAACCTTGCCCTAGCAAAATAAATGGCTGGCCAAAATGTTGGGATATGATTATGAGATAATTTACAATAAAGGGTGTGACAATGTAGTATCAGATGCTTTATCACGCCAATTTGAGGATGAAATCACCCTGCTATCAATCTCTCTTCCCATACCCAATTGGATTGAAGAAGCCTACAAGGAATGGTTTTCAAACCCCTCTCTCTCCCAACTCATTAATAACTTGAGAGCAGTTCCTCATTCCTTGGTTGGCTACTCTTGGAAGGATGAGATTCTTCACTACAAGGATATATTAGTTATATCGCCGACATCCACCCTCAAAATGCGCATTTTGGCATAGATGCACTCATCTCCCACTGTAGGCCATGTAGGCTTGAGAAGACTTATGCTCGCACTTGTCGTTCTTTCTTTTGGATAGGCATGAAAACTGACATTCTTACTTTGCTAGCTGAATTTGAGGTGTGGCAATGCCACAAAGGAGAAACAGTCAAGTTACCAGGCACCTTACAACCATTGCCAATCCCTTCCTCCATCTGGACAGATGTTTCTATGGATTTCATTACTGGTCTCCCAAAGTCAGGCAACAAATCAGTCGTCATGGTGGTTGTGGACAAACTTTCTAAATATGCTCCATTTTCACTCTACCCCACCCATTTACCCCCGTTTTGGTGGCTTAAGATTTCATGGATTAGATTTTCAAACTGCATGGCATGCCCACTTCCGTTGTGTCTAATCGTGATCCGACTTTCACCAGTAACTTTTGGCAAGAAATTTTCAAGCTGCAAGGTACCCAACTCCAACTAAGTACTACCTATTATCCCCAAACTAATGTTCAAAATGAAGTAGTCAACAAATGTTTAGAGACATACCTAAGGTGCTTCACTTCAGAAAAGAAACATCAATGGGTATAATGGCTACCTTTAGCTGAATGGTGGTATAATACTAACTATCATGTAGCCACCAAGATGACTCCATATGAAGCAGTGTATGGCCAACTCCCACCTTCACCTATTTTTTATATCCATGGATGCTCTAAGGTGCAAGCAATGGATCAACTCCTACAGAACCATGTAGCCATGATAGCTTGTCTCAAAGATAATATCCATCAAGCTTAGAATTGAACGAAGCAACAGGCAGACCAACATCGCTCAGAGTGCACATTTCAAGAAGGGGATCAGGTATTCCTGTGGCTGCAACGATATAATAAAACATCGCTCAATGAAAAGGGTTGCCAAAAATTAGCTCCAAAATTCTACGGACCTTATCAAATACTTCAGTGCATTGGAGTAGTAGCCTGCAATATGGCCTTGCCACCAACTTCAAAAATCCATCCAGTGTTCCATGTATCATGCCTCAAGAAAGTGGTGGGGAACAAATATTGAATTCAAACCAATCACTTGAATTGGATAAAGAAGGTTAACTCTGGCTCCAACCTAAATAGGTCCTCGATACACGTGAACAACATCTGTGTAGTCTCATGATCAAAGAAGTCCTCATCAAGTGGAAAGACACCTCTCCATAAGATGCAACCTGGGAACCAACGACTATTCTTCTGCAGTTTCTGCAGCTCCATCCTTGAGGACAAGGTTGTTTTTGATGGGGGAGAGCATGTTAGGGTCCAACCCTAACCCCTTTATTTATGTAATAGGGTCGAGTCATAGTTATATTTATTTAAAGAGTCAATAAAGCTCATATTAATAATTGTAAGTGGTTGACCCGAATTTAAAAAAGGGACCACACTTAGTTGCAAATGGGCCATGGTATTAGATAGATGGTATTGAGAGACCATGGTAATGACCCATGGTATTGTATGTATGAATCCTATATAAAGGATAGAGACTCCCCATTGAAAAATATCGTGTCTTATTTTGTAATCGAGCTTTGCTTTGCTGGAGGTTCCCCCTCGAAGAGGCAAGTGAACATTGCTTTCATCTCTAAATAATAAAATACTTGTTTTTTTTCTCATTTTGTTCTGTGTTCTGGGTTGTATTTCTTTGCATATTTGGTATTCTGGAATTTCTCACAGGTCAAGAGCATAACAGGGGGTTTCTCCCCCTTCCGTCTCATCTTCCTCCTCAGACTGACGAAGCTACTTCCTTTCAGGCACTAGTGGCTTCTCTTCCAAATTGTTCGTGGCCAACTAAAGATTCTTCCAAATTTGTAAAAAGAAATGATGAAGTTAAAGGTGTTTCCTACCTGATCATGTGCATCAAACCTCTTTGTCCTATTCTGAGCAAGCTCTGATAGGGAATTTTACTAGGATGTGGTCCACTCCCAAATATATGGAAACCTGGATAGAAAAGACCTAGATATCCATGATGAAGGGGAATATTTCCTTGTTTGCGGCAGGTAATGGTTCTTTTGCTTTATTGTTTGAGCTCAAAGAAGACTGAGATGTCATTTTCTAGAACAATCCATATTTTTTGGATCTCAAGGTATGTATTTGAATAAATGAGCTTTAGATTTAAACCTTGATGAGGATATTCCTATAGCTATCCCACTTTGATTCAAGCTCCCTCATCTCCCTCTCTCTTATTGGAGTGATGATTTCTTAAGGGCCATTGGCAAAATATTGGAAAAATATCTGGAAAAATTTGAACCCAAGGGTTCCCAATTTTCCTACACAAAGATCTTTGTGGAAGTAGATCTAGAAAAAGGTTTGCCATCTGAGATCAATCTCACTTTAGGAGATGGAAGCATAGGAAAATTCTATATTAGGAACAAATTCCATTTAAGTGTTGTCACTGCCATGAATATGGTCATTTTGCGAGGGACTGCTCCAAAGCATGGTTAAACAAAAACTCAGATAACTCAGACCCTCAGGAAGAGCAGTGGAAAATGCAGAAAAAAGGTGGATCGAAAGGGAAAGGATTGCTGCAAAAACCACAAGGAATGAAAGGAAATAACATGGCTTATAATTCATCCAATCCTTTCAACTCTATTCATAATCAAAATGATGAGGAGGAAGGCCCCAATCCATCAGCTATGGATGAGGGTAAGGAGAACGAGTAAGGAAATGAAGGATCTAAGGAAGGAAATATTAATGAAGAAAATACTCCAAAAGATGAGGAAGCAAGGAAATCCCCACTGTAGCTAGTGGCTTCTGGTCAAGATCCCCATGGAAATCCTCCTTCAAGTATGTTTGAGGAGATAGAAAGGGTCGTCACTCACCATATGGCATAATCCCTTTCATGGGCTTATGAAGGAAGTAGTCAAGAGACCGAGAGTTCCTATAAAAGAGGTCAGCCAAAACAAAAGACAATAAGGGACAAAGAAGAAAATATTAATGGCAAATTAACTAGTCATAACATAAATAATCAATGGGAAAGGTGTGAAAAATCAGGAGGGAAATGACTGTGGGGTAACCTTAAACTCGCCTAATAAATGAAGATAATATCTTGGAACATCAGGGGACTAGGGAACCCTATCAAAACCCTAGTTGTGAGAGACATAATAAAGAAAGAATCACCTTGGATTGTATATCTACAAGAAATGAAGATGAATGAACCAAATGTATGCAAGGAAAAGGAACCCATTTAGAAAGAGAGTTTGGGGACAGGTCAAGCATCAAGGGGGGCTTCAGGAGGGTTATGCATATTCTGGATAAGTATTTTTCTTTCAATGAGGAAATCAAGATGAAGTAATTGATCATGATTTTATTAGAGGAAAGAGAAACGCAAGAGTGGATCCCTTTTATAAATGTTTATGTTGGGGTTTGGTATAGTGAAAAATCAGAATTTCGGGACGCTATGGGAGCTTCCAAAAGCTAAAATTTGCATCTGACCAATGTGATAGGAGGGGACTTCAACATTATTCTGATTTAATTAGAAAAAAGGGGAGGAACAATAGTTTAGGACCCGTTCAGATAAATAATGGAAGATCTAATGGTTGGTTGGGATATGGTGGATGTTGTTCCAAAAGTAGGGAAATACACTCAGTCCAATAGAACGGGGTATAATTATATAGTTTCTTGTCTGGATCGTTTCTTGATACATAGAAACTAGGTCCTTAAAGGAGTATAATGTGCATCAACAATAGAAGCTCAAGGAGAATCAGATAATCGTCCAATCACACTAAGACTAGATAAGGTTGAAAATCTTGGTCCAATACCCTTCAGATTTAATGCAGATTGGGTACAATTGGAAGGAGTGAGGTCATTGGTGGAGAAGTCTTGGCTCATTCCCATCCATGGATCCCCACACTTTGTTTGGGAATCAGAGCTTCATAATGTGAAAACTCCTTAAGGAAATGGTTAAAAGAGAGTTATCAACCTCCTAGTCAAAAACAGAGAGACAAGATTCAGCAATTAGAAGAGCACTAAAAAATGATGGATGAAGCTCAAATAAAGGAAAAGCATTTGCATCAATAAGGAGATCTTACCCAACAAATATTCTCCTTAAGTAGACAAGAAGAGAAAATTTAGCGCTTAAAGTCTCATATTTTATAGTTGTAAGTCAAGGACTCTAACACGACCTTCTTTAATAAGAAAGACAAAGAACGAGAGGTAAGAAATAGAATCAGAGAAATAGTGCCTAAAGGAAGGCATAAGGTAAGATCTTTTGAGGAGATCAAGGAGGAGGCTCTCATCTTCTTTAAATATTTACTCAGTTCAGAACAAATTTGTCTAGATCGAACTTATGAATTTCTTCACTCGATGCCTCAAGTGATATCTCCTGCCATTAATCAAAACCTTTTAATTGAGATAACTGAATCAAAAGTTAAATATCTCATCTAGTCTTTAGATCCTGAGAAATCTCCCAGACTTGATGGGCTCTCAATAAGATTCTATCAAATCTTTTATTTGATGATAAAAAAATATATCCTTTGAATTTTGAATCACTCCGGTATCAAAAATAAATTGGGAAGAGGCACAAATTCTTCCTTCTTGGCTCTCATCCCCAAGGAAACAATATGTTCAACTTCTCAATATTTTGGCCAATCTCATTGTACAACTCTTCATATAAGATCCTAGCAAATGTCATTGCAAATAAAATAAAACCTTTTCTCCCTACATTTATCTCATAGAATCAAGGTGGTTTCATGCAACAAAGGAACATTTTGGACAATAGTATACTGGTTCAAGAGGCCACTAATTCAAGGAAGGAAGTAGGAGAAGCAGGAATGGTAATCAAATTATATATGACTAACGCATTTGACCGGGTAAATCACTCTTCCCTCTATATTTTATTAGAAAAATTGCATTTTGAAATGAATTTATTCAATGGATCAAAGCTTGCATAAGATCCCCTTGGATATCCCCTCTAGTTAATGGTGGGCTTACTCCCTTCTTTGCGTCCTCGACAGGACTCCATCAAGGATGCCCTTTGTTTCCTCTTCTATACATAATTATGCTAGAGTCCCTTAGCAGGAATCTGGAAGTTGCCAAGTTGGAAGGGGATATTCCTAGTTTAAGTATCACGAGAAAAGTTAGAGAAATTAACCTTCCCAGTTTGCAAACGAGACTCTTCTTCTAGGAGGAGCCCCGAGAACCATCACATTAAGGTTTAAAAAAGTGTTAGATTCATATTTACATCTATCTGGAGGAGTTCTTAACAAGCTGAGGTGTCATTTGATAGGATCGAATTGATCTGAGCCCACTTTGTAGGAAATATCTCATCTCTTGGGTTTCCCAATCAACAAGGACTAGAATTATTTTAATTATCTTGGAATTCCAATTTCCTTCAAGGAGGTGTCAGGAGAGGAACAGGATCCAGTTCTACAAAAAAATAAAAAGAGAGCCCATTCTTTGGGAGTAATATGATTGAATGTGGTAGGGAGAGTGATTCTTATAAAATTGGTGCTTTCATCTTTTTCGGTGTACTTGGGTTCAGGATTATTAGCTCTGAAGAATATAACCCATAATATGAGTATCTTAATCAAGAATTTTTTAATGCAAGGAGGAAAAATAATTAAAACAAATTCCACCTAGTGAATTGGAATATGGTCAAATAGCCAAAGAATTTGGGAGGTCTAATTGTTAAAGACCCTGAATATATGAATTTGGCTCTTGGGGCTAAGCTGGTATGGAGAATACTTGCAAACACCGAATTGTGGAAAAAGGCCTTCACAAGGAAATATTTTCATAAGAATCAACTGCTTCAGCCAAAAGGTGAGATATGGGAATGGAAATGAACTAAAGTATGGAAGTTATGCAAGTTGATGGCTCCATTATTGCTCGAGTATCTGGGATGGTAGTTGGGAAATGGAAAACACATTCATATATGGAAGGATCGCACCCCCTTGACCAAATTAGCTTCATCAAATCAAGGGGTTGTGGAACTTGCTAAATGGATTCAAGAGCACGGTATAACCCATATAACTGATATCTCTAGTTGGGATGGAAAGGGAACATGGTGTGGATGGAGAAATATAGATTATCCAAATCATCTCCAACAACATTGGCATGATCTACTAAAACATTTGAAAGGTATTTTGTAAGTTGCAATGCACAAACTGGATAGATGTATATGGTTGGGAGGGAAAAATCATCATTACTCTATGAACGAAGGATATTCCCTCCTCCTTAAATCCTCCCTTCCCTGCCTCCTTCAAGGTTATGGGAGAAGATACGGAACAGGGATGGGCTACCAAAAGTAAGCACTTTTTGTTGGGAACTGGTGCATGGGAAAATCTTAAAAAGAGGAACATTTAGGGCCCTTCTCAATGTTTTCTCTGTGGTAAGGTGGAGGAAAGTATCAACCATGTTTTTTTCCAATGTCCCTTCTCCCTAGAAAACTCAAAAATTGCTCTTCAACTACTTATTCAAATCCAATCCACACAAATGGAGTGGTTTGAAATTTTCATCCACTGGTGATCTCAATATCCTTTCAACAAAAGCTAGAAACTCCATAATATTGAGATGTTATATGGAAGTTCCAAAATATCTTTGTTGGTCGCTTTAGTTATGTCGTAACCAAGAAATTTTCCAAGACGACAAAATCTATATAGCAACAACATCTATAAAAGGAATGCAATTGTTTTTTGAGACAATCTTTGTCAATGGTTTTGATGATTCATATTTGGACATCTTTAGGAGCACTGAAAAAGATTGGCTTAAGATAAGAAAAACTTCATATCATATTGTTAGCTTCAAGACCTATAAAACCCCCTCCTTCTATATTAGACTTTATAAGGAAATCTTGGTAGATTGGAAATAGAGCTTGGGACAGTCGCAACTTTTTTTGGATGGTGCTTCTAAAGGTAACTGGAGGAAGGCAGGAGCAGGAGGGGTGATTTATAACCCTGATGGAATAATTGAAACAAGGAATTCATGGGGATTAGGGAATGTAACGAATAAGAAAGTTGAAGCCTTATCGCTCTAACAGGACTTAAGATAGATATATCCAAAGGTCAACAACAACTAAGTATTGTTGGAGATTCAATGATCATCATACAAAGATGTTCCAAGATCAAGAAAAAATCAGAATATGAACTCTGTCCTATGTTCCTCCAGATAGGGATTATCCTAATTCAATTTCAAGATTATAATCTTTGCCATGTTAAACAAGAAAATAATCAAGAGGCAGATAATTATGCCAATAAAAGTGTTGTCTTAGATCAAGGGGTTTGATTTTCGATCAAACAAATATTCAAATATGTCATGTTCCATGAAAAATATTATAAGAGACATGACTACAAGAATAAAAAGGAATAAATGGCGCATTAAAGGAGACCAATCATGCCATCCTATGTATTGCTTCGAGGTATGGCAGGACCCTCTCGAGAGTCGGAGCAGGCATATGGGATGTTTCAATTATAGATGGAGGAATAAAGTATTAAATGCCATGATGATGGCCGAGTGGAAGATAATTGGATTAGTATTAAATGCCAAGATCGTAGAAGGCAGTCTTGGCACTTCACCCCATCTGTGAAGAGTGGTAAAAGTTGAATCAATGAGAAAATTGGCAGTTGCAGGTATGGCAGTTCATGTCGAATATCATCAGCAACCAGGGAAGATCATTCAATGCGAAAAGATGGGTGCAACACTTGACAAGGAGAAAAGAATCATATTAAGGTGATGGATGAATCAGTTAACTCTAAGAGTCATTCATGTTTAGTGGAAGATTTCTCTTAAAATGACTTCTACCAGCATCAATGGCAGTGGAGATAATGCAAAGGAACAAGGAAGCTAGCCCATAGGAGATATAACGGCCATGGTTGAATAGTTGGGGAAATGGGTTGCATAGAAGGTTAATGAACAATTTTTGGTAGTGATGACCCGCATTTTGAGAATTGAGAAAGACCTGGAGTTGTTGCAAAAGATAGTCAGTGGATCACTTGAACACCTAGATGATTAACTTACACTTCAAAGTCAATAGCACGGAAGTTAAAGTGGAATCTACTACAGTATGTGTGCTAAAGGAGTTTTTAAGGATCGAAGAAATGCCACCACCCAATCTTCAAGTTGCTGCGAAGGAAGGACATGAGCACTTCAAATAGGAAAATAATATGGTTATCAGTCACCCTAAAGATTTGGCCGAGGAAGACAACCCTTTGGAAAAAATGGAAGGTAACGAGTAGATAGATTTTGTTTTTAATATATATAGCTAATATGATATGTTGTTTTATGAAACTCTGTGGGGTCTTCTGGATATGTTATAGTATAAATGATGTATGCATAATAGTAATAAAAAATTAGGGTAGAAATAGAATCTCTTCTAAAATCACTCTAGATATATTTGAAGCAAAGAAAATTTTGACTATAAGGGACCTGGCCCATTTCCAACTTTGAAATACAAAATGCTACTTGTTTCTTAAAAAAAAAAAAAAAAAAAAAACCCTTGGGTTTATAATATTTATTCCTTGTGTTTATTAATATTAGTAATCACTAGGGTTTATTAATCCATTGGGTTTATATTATTAATGATCTAGAAATATTAAACATATTAAAAACACTGTCACATAGTCCAACGTTGTGGTGTCACAATTATCATTGAACTATCAAGTTGTCTAACATCGCAGTGTGACAAGCATCTTCACAATGTGACACATAGTGTCACAGTGATACATTACATTGTAATTTATTCTTTTTTTTTGCTAAGGCAAGAGTGGATCCTTCTATTCAATTAAAAAGAGAAATATTGTACAAAGGCGTCCGCGGTTGTGAGGCCCGCCAATACGACAGGCCAACCCCAGTACAAGGTCACAAAACAACAAAGCATACCACAAACCTGCAGTCCAAAAATGACCGTTGGATCATGAACTGATAATCCAGCGGATTAGAAAGATATCGGGTGGCCAACAAGCACACCTTTTAACAAATGAATCAGATCCGATAAACCCAATAGACCATAATCTATAATCTTATCGGGTTCGTTTTTTGCTTAACCTTCAATCACTTTAACCCTCTGAAATCCATCATATGCACGCGATCCCGGAGAGGTCTTGTGAACAGCTCGAAACATAACCCCTGATGTGGACCCACCAACTTGCACACAATCTTGGCCGTAGATTATCCTCGCTTGATCCAATGGTTACGGATCATATCGCGCGGGCTAAGAGCACCGATAGTTAGCGTGCGATGAAGACGGTAGTTCCATCCCACCCCTAGCCACATGTCGCGTGGTGAGTTGAATCGCTCCAAAATGAGAAAAGTCGCTTCCTGCTTGATGAGATTGCGAAATACCGGAAATGACCGCAAGAGCAGTAAAGTTGTTCACTGAATAAAAATTGGGGTTTTGCAGTTACCGAGAAAATCCGGGTTCCGGCTCATGGGCCAAAGGGAGATGAAGACCCCTTTATCCATCCATCCCCCTGAGACGTCTGGATTGCCATTACCCACGATAATGAGTCCACCATAGCCTTGCCACCTAAAAGGGATACATTGTAATTTATTCATGTTGCATTGCGACAATGAAAAAAATAGGGTTTACTATTTTAGTTTATAATATTGGGTTTAATATTAATCCCTTAGGTTTAAATTATTTATCCCTTGAGTTTATTCATCCATTGGGTTTATAATATTAACAATCCAATGGGTTTATAATATTAACAATCCCTTGAATTTATAATATTAATAATCCCATGGGTTTATTAATCCCTTGGGCTTAAAATATTAATCCTTGGGGTTTATTAATCCCTTGTGTTTCTAATACTGATCCATTGGGTTTATAATATTTATCCCTTGGTTTTACCAATTCCTTGGGTTCAAAATATTAAACCATTGGGTTTATTGGTCCCTTAGGTTTATAAAAATAATAATCCCTTGGGTTTAAATTAATAATCCCTTGGGTTTAAAATATTAATTCCTAAATTTTATTAATCCCTAGGGTTTTTAATATTAGTCACATGGGTTTATAATATTAATAATCTCTTTGGTTTATAAATATTAATAATTGCTTAGGTATATTAATCCCTTGTGTTTATTAATATTAATAATCCCTATGGTTTATTAACCTATTCGCTTTATAAAATTAATATTCCCCTGGGTTTATAATATTAACAATACATTGTATTTATTGATCCCTTGGGTTTATAATATTATAGTATGTTGCATTTAATAATCCATTGGGTTTATAATATTAATGACTTGGGTAATATTAATCCCTTCGGTTTATATTAACCCTAAGGGTTTGTAATATTAATCTCTTGGGTTTATAATGTTTATTCATCAGATTTATTATTCCCTTGGATTTATAATATTAATAATCTTAGGGTTTATAATATTGATCTCTTAAATTTATTAGTTGGTTGGGTCTGTAATATTAGTAACCCCTTCTATTTATAATATTAATAATTCCTTGGGTTTATAATATTTTTTTTTGGCTTAAAAATAAAATGAGAACTTTATTTCCAAAAAAATTAATGTCTTTACATCATATAATTCAATTTCCAAAATAAATATGATATATATAATCATATGCAAAACAATAAACCTAAGTAATCGGATTCGTCCTATAGGCCCCACGAATCCTGAATACATCGTGTCCGACGCGATTCTCTCGAGATTCATGTCCAAAACCCATGACACGTCGTGTCCTTTTTTGACACGTCAAATCTAACTGTGTGTCACGATTTTTGGCAGCATGTCACGATTTTGGGAATTGTGTCTTGTTTTCCAGGACTCGCTAGGCTCAAAAAGTGACCTGCGCAGGTATGAAAAGGGTGTATTTACTCATTACAGCCACACATATTTTCATTTGGAAAGTGTTTTGTGAGTTGTTGGCAAGTGGAGAAGGGTTTGCAACAAGGAGTTAAGGGAGTAGAGCATTTAACAAGGAGAATCAACCACCAGGTAAGTGCATTTCACCTCCACTTTGTATATGAATTTAAGTATGGAGGTTTACGCAGTGCATTACATTAGATATCATTTTGGGATTCAACTGTGTTAAGTAAGTCATTCACGTATGACCATTTCCATGAGAGGTAGTCGTAACTGACCATGACCATTTTTTGTTTACAAATTTGTGCATGCTTTGTTCATTCCTTTTACAGTATTCATGGCTCAATCAAAGGCAACAGTTAGGGGGAAAAGGAAGGGCAAGAATGTCATGGGTGGAGATGCCCCTCCTCCCCCAATATCATTAGAGTCTGCTACAAGTAACATTGAGGGAAGAGGACCTAAAGACAATGATAAATATCCATTATGGAAATATGTCACAAGAGAGGATGGGCCAAACACCAAGGGAAAGGGAGGAGACAATGTGCAATGGAAATGTAACTTTTGTCACATTTCTTTCAAAAGCACATATTACTATGTGAAATCACATTTGTTGGCTTTACCTGGTTGTGGGATTGGAGCTTGTAAAGTTGTTTCTTTACCAAAGAGAAAAGAATTGGAAAAGGAGGCCAATGTTGGTATGGAACATGTGGCTTCAAAATAAAAAAAACCCAAGAATGAAGACCCCCTTTCATTTTTTAGGAAAGCCACCACCAAATTTCCATTTGAGAGTTCTACTTCTACTGGGGGACAAGCATAAAAAATAAGAGCACTTGGTCCAATGGACAAGATTTTCCAAAAAGAGAGACGGGAAGAGCTTGATCTCACCATTGCCTTCTTCTTCTATCAAAACTTCATATCATTTAATGTTGCACGTTCACCTCTATTTATTGAGATGTGTTGAGCTCTAACTCAAGGGGCTCGAGCAGGGTATGTGCCTCCTGGGTCAGAGAAGCTGAGAACCACATTGTTGACGAAGGAAAAAAAAGAGGTGCAAAAAATGCTTGAGCCTATTGTAGCATCATGGCCAACATCTGGCGTTAGCATTGTTTCTGATGGATGGACAGATCCAGCATGACACCCAATCATTAACTTCATGGTGCCTTCCTTGAGTGGTCCAGTTTTCATGAAAGCAGTGGATACACTTGGCGAATACAAGGATGCACAATTTATTGGTGAGTTATTTATTAAAGTTATTGAAGATGTAGGTGTTGATTCTTGTGTGCAAATCATTACAGATAATGCACATGTTTGCAAGGTTGTTGGCATGATTGTGGAAGCTAAATATCCACAAGTGTTTTGGACACCTTGCACTGTCCATTCATTGAACTTAGCACTGAAATCCATTGCTTCTGATGTGCTTTGGATTAGAAGCATTATTGAGGATGCAAGACATATCCGTAACTTTGTGCAAAATCATACAAATGCTCTCACTATCTACAAGGAGTACAACAATCTATCATTGTTGAAGATTGCTGACACATGGTTTGCATCTTCATTCATGATGTTGAAGAGGTTGAGGGACGTCAAGACCGCTATTGGGTCCATGTTTATTTCTAAGTTTTGGTCTTTTTGGAGAAAGACAAATTAGGTAGCCTCTAAAAAAGTGAAGGACACAGTGTTAGATGATGCTTGGTGGGAGAGGGTAGATCTAATTATTCGGATCATGGACCCTATCATTTCTTTGCTTCGATTTGCAGATACAGACAAACCCATCCTAGGAGAGGTTTATGAGGGATGGGATTCCATGATTGAGTCTATGAGGAGCATTATTCTACAGAGTGAGTGCCCCGAGTATGAGACATCACCAGAGGCCTTCTGTGATACCATACATGATAGTCTTGTCAGCAGATGGAACAAGAATAGTACACCTTTACATTTTTTGGCTCACTCATTGAACCCCAAATACTACAGCCATGAGTGGCTAAAAGGTGGACCTTCCCGCAGATTCACTCCTCACATGGATGGTGAAATCTCACAGGGGAGGAAAGAGGCTTTCAGGCAGATTTATCAGGATAGTGCATTGCTTGCTAAGGTGCAGGATACCTTTGCAGAGTTTTCCACTGGCAGTGGTCGATTTGGAGGTTATGATGTGATTAGAGACAGGAGGGCTAAGAAGCCCTATTCTTGGTGGGCAAATCATGGGGCAACAAGCCCTCCTCTTCAGCAGTTAGCCATGAGGCTCCTCTCTCAGGTGACTTCATCCTCTTGTTGCGAGAGGAATTGGAGCACATATGGGAATTTGTATAGTGTGAAGAAGAGTAGGCTTGAGCAGTCCAGGGCAGAGACAATGGTGTATGTGCACACAAACCTTCGTGTTATTTATAGGCAAAAGGAGGAGTGGTTGAGGGGAAAAAGAAAGATGTGGGATGTCTTTCCTCATGATATGGGTCTCGACACCACTGTTGAGTTGGCATTGGCCAACATGGATCTCAATGATCGAGTGCTAAAGCCTGTTAGATTTGATGACTTAGAGGGATCAACCTCCACACCAGCAGATGCAGAGGCGACTATGGATACAGGGAAGGAGGAGGATGCTGAGGAGAGCAGTGGGGACCATGATGATGAGGACAGTGATGCTGATTTTGATGTTGATTTATGCCTTGAGGCTTGTATACCTATAGTTGTTTTATATTTTCTATTTCTATTTTCCATTGGCATTGCACCAGCACTACCTATGTAACACATTTTGATTTGATGACTTAATGAGAAAGCTACAGTTGTTAGTGTGTTTATCTTACTATCTTGTAGTTGTAAGTTGTCTTTCAGTTATGAATTATGAATTATGATTTAATAGATTTATCATTTATGTGACCAGTACCACTTACATTTATTTGAATTTTGTATGTACTATGCATGATAATAACTATAGATGAAGATCTATGTTTGAAATCAATAAATTTGTATTATTAATTAAAATTTGTGTAAGAAATATCTAATTTTTAATATATATATATAATCCTAATGTTCCACACCACGAATCCTGAATCCTAAGGACTTAGCAATAAACAAATTAGTCCAAAATGCTATCAGATGGATAACAAATCTATTGAAATTATTGAGAAATAAAACCCATTGATTGTTGAAATATATTAAACTTATTATGGTAAGAGCAGTGATATATAGTGATCATGGTGCGTGATTAATTTGTTCATACATTACATTTGCTGCTCACGGTACAGAAAAAATTGTTGGAATTCTAATATATACCTTATGTTTTTGGGTTCTGTATAGTGACATCCGCCCCCACCACCACCAGGGCTCCAAACGCTGAGGCCCGATGTCACCAACCCTACTTGCAGAGCACGCAACTCAGAAAATTAAAACATGAGCAATTTGATGTTCAACACATAAATTATAAATATGAGTTTGTTGCAATTGAGGTAGATAGCACCAACAACCACCTAACTTCTTGTTCCCAGTTTTGGATTAATCACACCAATGAGAGCTTCACTGAGGTTTTAACTATTCGAATGCAGTTGATTTTAGTAATGTTTATCCAGGAGCTAAACCATACCAGTAGATAATTTCTTATCCCATAAATCATACATACTTATGGGTCGATGTTGATCAGTACTTTAAAATCCATTCTAAAGATCAGGATGATTGCAAAGAACTTGGAAATTTTAGATATCTTGAAGTAAAATTAGGCACACCAGCAGGCATTAATGTTAATAGGCAGAAGAGCCATGAGTTGCCTGGGATACGCAGAAGAGGTATGAGTTGTCTGGATGGGATGAGTAGTGGTTGGTGAGCAACATGATCGCTCAACAATTTCCAAAGAGGAAGCAAACGCAACAGTGTAAAGGTGAAGCACGAGATACCGTCGCTTAGGCTTCTCTTAGATCAAATTTGTTATAGCTAATTAGTGAATTCAGCGTTTAGGTTAGTTATCTTTTCTAAGTTACTTTCACGCTTTTTAACTTAGTAGCCTAATACGATTGTATGCACAGGAAACTGTAATTCATGACAGAGATAAACAGGGACATATGTAAGTGACCTCATTCACCCAGTGTATACCTTTTAATATATAGTATTAAATTTTAAGATGTATTATTACTTTTGTAGAATTGCAATATAATTATATTTTAGATTTTAAAAAATAAAATGCTAGTATAAAATATTATAGTTTAAAGTAAGGTATATTTCATTGTACTTGGAGTAGGTTTAAAAATTATTTTCCCTTGATTAAGAGGGTGTTTTCTTCAAATTTAAAGAAACAAGTTAACTATCCTTAGGAACCACAAGTGGGTAATTACAAGTGGCCTCATTTTTTTTGAATAATAATGATAATTTGCATTTACAAATAGCAGTTAGTGATAACTATGCTTCATCCATATTAAATTATTCACAAACATTTTAGAAATTATAATATCAACATTAAATAATTAATTATTTGATATAAAATTAATGTTACTGATTTAGATGAGGGTGCAATTTAAATGTTCTATCTGGTTTGATTTTGAAATCACATCAAGATAAGGGCGCAATTTAAATGTTCTATTTGGTTTTTTTAAATCAGTTCAATACAATTAATGAGATTGTAACTTTTTATTATTTAAAATTGCATTTTAAATGTATAAATAGATTCAATTTTTTTTAATTTTTTAAAAACATTTCAATTGTACATATTATACAACTTAAATTTATAATTTTTACAAATTTTAATAAATATATGAATAAAAATTAAAAACCACAACCTATAATTAAACAAATATATTAACTTACTCTTTAAATTAATTTGTTTTAAATCTATTACATCATCTCTGAACATCCTCTCACATATAATAATAATGACATTAGAAAGTAATTTTAATGGTATTGTTCCATTACACAAATATTTAAGCCTATTTGTTATAGTGAATCCAAAACAAGCACATATGTGCGCTCCAAAGACGTAAGTTGTTAGAAGGTACATTTTAGCCAAAATAAGCACATACACATGTTCCTAAGGACTAACTTTTCATAAGGTACATTAATGGCTATAATGAGAATGAAAATGATTGTAGGTGATATGGATAAATTGATAGGTAATATGGATACATGTGTACTAAAATGAAGAAACTTGTAATGAATAGTTTCACTTTCCAAAAAAATTGTATATTAAAATTCTAATAATTTTTTATATTATATATACTTGAATAAAAATAATCAAATAACATTAAATTATATACTACTTATTTAAAAATATAAAAAAAAAAAACATCATATATTTTGTTATTATAATTTCTTATTAGAAATACTTAATTGAAATTTTCATATATGTTTTTACAATCATTTATTATAAAATATTAAAATAACTTATTAAACCATTCAAATGAAATTTTAAAATCATTTATAAACGATTTAATTTAATCAATAGATTTTTGTATTGGATGGATAGGCTTTAGTGTTCTATGAATTTGATATGGTTGAGGCAATGTGCTTGAGTCCATCGTGGAAGTAGTAGTAGCAAGGAGTAGGGGGTTCTTGCAATCATTTAAGGATTGAAGCCTTAGCTCAAGCTTCCATACAACAAATTCCTCGTGGTGGAAATGTGAAAAAAAGCAAAGGGAGTGGCATTGTCACCACATGGCTCTTGTTGAAAGTTGTAACAATAAAAATTAATAAATCACTTAAGGAATATTAATGAAAGTAATATAGGGTTTAAGAAATATTAAACCTATTAAAAACATTGTCAAAATGTCCAACCTCTGTAGTGTCGCAATCATTGTCACAATGATACATTACATTGTAATTTATTTATGTAGCATTGTGACAATGCAAAAAATTAGGGTTTAATATTATGCTTTATAATATTAAGTTTAATCTTAGGGTTTAATATTAGTCCTAGGGTTTGATATTAATCCTTTGGGTTTATAATCTAATGAATTTATAATATTAATCTAAAAGTTTATATTGCTAAGGTATCGTATTAATTCTAGGGTCTATAATATCAATCCTATGTTTAATATTAATTTATTGGATTTATAATAATAATTCCTAAAGGTATAATATTAATTATGGGGGTGTATGGATTCCTTGGCTTTATATTAAAGAGTCTCTCCACTCATAAATATATTCCTATGTTTAATATTAATTTATTGGATTTATAATAATAATTCCTAAAGGTATAATATTAATTATGGGGGTGTATGGATTCCTTGGCTTTATATTAAAGAGTCTCTCCACTCATAAATATATTCCTAAGTAATGCAATGAATAAATTCATTTCATTGAGTGACATGGTATCAAATCCAATTTTTTTTTTTTTTTTTTTAGCATTTTCTGCCTTGTAACTCCGTCATTCTCTGTCATTATTCTTTGTATGAAAAATATTTGTCTCATCGATTCTCAAAGCATCGAATCTGTGTGTGCAAACTATTTTTTTGTTGCGTTGAAAGGGGCATGACTATTACTTTCAATGGTGTGTACCCCCTGCTCTGCGAAATTTAAGCAATTAAATGGGTCGGTTCAGCGATTGAAATTGTTGTTGCATTGAGTTTTGAACGCTGGTGGAAACAAATCACGACTATGGTTGAATGGTGGTGGAAATAAATTGTTGTTGCATTGAGTTCTGAACACACTGAAAGTATTAAGAGGTTGTTGCGGAACCGGTTGAGAGTGGGATATGAACCCATGGCCCTATTGGACTGGAGTCAAGCTGCCCAATAGTGGGAGTCGCCCGACGTTGAATGGTGCATGAACATGCGTTGAATGGTATGTAAGTTGTTGTGCACTGATTTTTTTAGAACTGAATATTAGAAACTGCAAGAGTCGAAAACCTGGTGTTTAACAAGTGATTAAATAAATTTTTGAAAGGCTGTGAAATGGCATATATATTGTGTGCGTTCACTAATGCACTGAAGTTTTTTTGAGATGGCTATATGTAAAAACATGAATCGAAACTCTTTTAATGGCATAAAACTATGATTCGAAGTCTTTATCCTATATGAATGGTGAAAGACCACGCATATAATATATATATATATATATATATATATATATATATATATATCAAAAGCTCATGTTGAGATTTTAAAACCATTATATGCATTAGAAGTTGGATGGTTTTTGAATACGTAAGCGTATTATATATATATATGTATATGATTAATATATATAATTATTATATAATATCATATGATGAGTGGTGAGTGATATATTACATAGTGGTATGATTATTTTATATGCACGCTAAGTTGGGAGTGAGGTTTTTAAATCAGTGTTGTAAGAAGAAAAAAGTACAGTTGCAATTATTTTGGAAATCAAAAGTATATAGTATTTTTTATGATACATTTATTAATTTCCATTGTGGGAGTAGTTTTCTCTGAAACGGAATTATCATGATTGGTCTTGAAGGATTAAACACATCCTCATTTTTAACGAGTTTTGGAAAAGAATTTGTGAAAGAGAACGAGACAATGCACCTGAGAAGCCCACTTCTAACAAAGAGCTTTCCATCTAGGAAAACAAGAACAAAAAGGTCTATGCCTTAATTGCAATGTCAGTGAATGAAGAGGTGAGTCGACATATTTCTCTATTTTCAAATGCTTTTGAAGCCTTAAAGAAGTTGACATAAAATCCATTGGTGTTGAAATAGATATTCCTCTCATAGCTTATGTCAAGGCACTATATCCCACCTATTCACATTATCTTGAATCATTACAAGCAAGCGAAAACCTTAAGGAAATTACCTTTAACTCCCTTGAGAAGAATTTTGTTGAAAGAGAAAAGGATTTTGGGAAGAGGATTGTTCCTCAGTCTACTGAAGAAGTTGTGTTCCTTGCAAAGAAAGAGAAGAATCAGGGACAAGATTATTCTAGAGGAAGAGGTGGTCGAAAAGGAATAGGAAGGAAGAATTTTAGAGACATGGGGGGCACACATTTCCAAGGAGATAGGTCTGATCTTCGTTGCATATGATGCAATAGAGACGGACATGATGCTTCCACATGTAAAGTGCCATGGAATAGAATTGAGCAGGAAAGAAATGAATGAAAAGGTAAAACACCTGACAAAGGGAAAGGCAAAGCACCCAAGTTCGCTCATTATGTTGTGGCACATTGAAACATTGAAGTAATTAAAGAATTATTCAATGCTTCAAGTGCTTCATGGAAAGATGCTTGGTTTTTTTATTCAGGAGCAACTTGCCACATGACTTTCATAAGATATTTCTTTGAATAATTCACTGATAATGTTGATGGAGCAGTATACTTTGCAAACAATTCAAAAATCAAGCCATCGGGGTGTAATAGCCCTAGTGAAAATTCCATGTAATAAAAAGTAAAAACAATAACCATGGTCAATGAGACACTTATTCCAAGTTGAATGTTGGGTAGAATCCTAGTGATGGGGATCACTTGTGATTGTTTATGGCTAAGGAAATTGGCAATGGAAATGACTAAGGCTTTCAAAATGAGAAATGGCATTTTTGACACAATTATTTATGAAAATAATGGTAAACACGAGAAAAGGGAGGTGAAAGGTCACATGTTGCATGCGAGAAGGAAAATGAAGAAAATAGAGGCCTCATTCATAAAAAGGCTTCAGAGGATCAGTTGGTAACCTTTTGACAGTTCAGTTTTGGATCTCTCTCATTATTTTGTCTTTCTCTCATACTCTTAAAGACTTAGATTTTTCTTGGAGCACTCTTGGTGGGTGTGGCATACTTGGATTTTTGGAGCAAGAAGGCAAAGGAAGAGCAGGAAAGTGTAATAAGGCATTGGGATCAGCAGCTACATCAAATTTTCTTGTAGGTACCAAGTTGCATGTATGTTTCCTTCACTAGTTTTGACATGCATGGCACATGCATATGGGTTATTGGTTGTGATCTGTCATTGGCACGGAGGATTGCCTGGATTGACAGTGGATTTCCTAGCCTTGCCATTTCCTGGATAGCTATGGTGATTGTCGGTTTACTTCCATTATTTATTTTTGGTTGGTTCTCATGTTTCCTTGGCTTGGGTTGAGCTATTAGTTCCTGAAAGACCTGGTTGGACAAATGCTCTAGAAGTCGTGTAACAACTTGGGTTGAGTTACTAGTCCTGGAAGCCTTGGTTGGACAAACGCTCTACAAGACCTTGGTGGGTTGAGTTACTAGTCCTGGAAGCCTTGGTTGAACAAACACTCTGGAAGCCCATCAGCAATTGTGGTTTGAGTCACTAGTCCTAGAAACCTTGGTTGGAACAAATGCTCTGGAAGCCTTAGAAGGCTTGGATAGAGACCAATATGATGATGGTTTTGTGATTTCAAACCATGAGGTGGAATCATTGTTTGATGGATTGAGGTGGATGGCCTTTGGAATCCCTGGATGAATTTGATTGATGTGTTCTTTGAGATCCCACATTCATGCTTGGAATATGGCTAAGGGATAAATGGCTAAAGAGATATTTGGCTTAGCCATTCTACGGTCTGGTGGAATGTGGAAGTCCCATCCCAGGTTTGGATTTTGCATCATTAATTAAAGCTTATTTTTCCTTGTATTTCTATGAGCATTTTGATGGATTATATGTGGTCTATATGGCTATACTTTCATGAGTATTTCTGCTACTATTATACTGGTTATGTATGTGTTTTACAATAGCAGCCATGTGAGGCTCTCATCATGTTTTTACTTGTAATTGAATGATCAATGTATCTATGACCTAATGGATGGAATGGCAATTGATGTGTTGAGGAATCAAGGGTTCTTAGCGATTCTCAACTAAGTGTTAGACCCCTATGCTCAGAATTGTTAATTACACCTGTAGATTACACATTTACAATATGTTTGATGAAATGCCTATCATGGCTAGTAGGGGTCTAATCAAGGTCTTGAACAAATATTTTCTTTAGTATTTCCATTTCCATGTTATTTTTGATCTAAAGAGATGGTTCAATTCTAGGCAATGACCTGGGTACTAGACCCGAAAAAGTGGCTCAAATTTCGAAGTTGATGGCATAGCACTAAAAGTTTTGCTCTCTGGTCGCTAAAAAGAAATCCTGTGAGAGAGACTTTGGGTTGTTGGTCATACTCATTCCTATAGAATGGGAGCAATTGAGCCTTAAATTGTCCAAAAGCTCAGTGGAACCCCAAGGTAAGTTATCTAAAGTATTGGATCAGTTCTTGAGGGTCCTGTAGCTAATGATTAACATTTGTATGGTATGTTTCTGTCAGTTCCACTTCTTTAATGTGACTTAGGAGGTTGAATCATATCATAGTAGCCTCTCATCGCATGTTTACTTCGGCTAGCCCGTTGCTTGGGTAGATGTGGGAGGAGGGTGTTACACAGGGTTTGGAACCATCATGCTCAAAATGCTTGGTCTTCCAGACTTTCTTTTGCATGATGTTCTATACCTCCCAGAGCTGAGGAGAAACTTATTTTCTTTGGTCCACATCCACCAACAAGGGCACTCCATTTATATATTTGATGGCAAGGTTGAGGTCAGAAAAGCATCAGATCACTCACTTGTCATGACAGAAATAGAAGAAGAAAGACTATTGAAGCTGTAAGGAACCTTTGCTTGTGCACAAAACTTCTCATACAGTTCTCACTATGATGAAGGTACATATCCATCAAGTCTTTTATGGCATGCAAGATTTGGACACTTGAACTATGGCAGACTCCATTTGTTGAAGAAAAATGGTGTTACTAGTTTGCCTACTATTCCTAGGAAATTTAAGCAATGTGATGCTTGTATTGTAGGAAAGAACAACAAACAATATTTCCATGATTCTCATTCTAGAGCACGTAGAAAATGTGAACTCATTCATTCTTATTTATGTGGCCTAATGCATGTTCCTTCTGCAAATGGTAATAAATATATGATGACATTTATTAATGACAACATTAAGAACAAATTTGAAGCTTTTGAAACATTAAAGAACTTTCATGCATGGATTGAAAGTTATGCACAATCTCATATTGGCTCTATTCACAATGATAAAGGAAAATAATACACTTCAAATGAATTTGAAAACTATATTCGCCAGCATGGAATCAAAAATCAAACAACTGTGCCTTATAATCCCCAACAGAATGGAATAGCTGAAAGAATGAACAAGACAATCTTAAATATGGTATGTTCCATGATGTTTTTCAAGAATGTTAAACTGATGTTTTGGACTGATGCAATTCTATGTGTTGTATATATAAAGAATAGGTGTCCATCTAATTTTATCAAAGACAAGATTCCCTATGAAATGTGGTATGGCCACATTCCCTCAGTGAGGCATCTCAGGGTTTTTGGTTCCACGTGTTATGCCTTGATACCTAAGGAATAGAGAAATAAACTTAGTGCAAAGAGTCATAAGTGTATCTTCTTGGGGTACTCAAATACCTCCAAATCATACCATCTCTATGATGAAGTGAACAAGAAGTTCAGAATATCTAGAGATGTGATCTTTCTTGAATCTTCCAAGACTGACAATGTTGTTAAGCGGTATCTTGATCCCTTGGATAGATTTAGACATGCAAATTCTTTTCAAGAATTTGATAATGAGATTCCACATCTTGAAGGGGGGATTCCTATAATGGATCAATCTATGGAATCTTCTTTTGAAGCATTCTCTCCCCCGCATGAAGCTCCAGCCACTGATGACACTTTGAGTGATGTGATTGAAAAAATTGGGAGACTAAATCTTGATTCATCTCCAACTCAGGCAACTGAGAAACCTGGGCCATCTTAGAAAGGTCCTCCAAAATAGCTGACAAAGACACTGGAAAGTGTACGTCCTAGTGAGGTTAAAAAGATAAGAACAAGAAGCTCAACCAGACAGACTGGAGGTGATGTAGAAGATTCTGATTCACCTATTGATATGGGTGTTTCTTATGATTGTGAATTGAATGTGTCTATAGATTTCGTGCCAACTTCCTTCGAAGAAGCTGCTTCTTATGATGAATGGAAAGAAGCGATGCAGAAATAAAATTATGTCTTGATAAAGAATGGCACCTGAAAGCTGGTTGATCCTCCATTGGGAACCAAACCAATTGGTTGCAAGTGGGTCTTCAAGAACAAGTATAAAGCAGATGGCTCACTTGACAAGCACAAAGGCGGGCTTTTGGAAAAAGGTTTTGCATAGAAGGGAGGGGTCGACTATGAGGAGACTCTTTCCCCCACAACAAAATGGGCTACCATCCAGACACTCTTTGCCTTAGCAACACAGAACGGTTGGAAATTCCATTAAATGGATGTAAAAATTGATTTCTTGAATGGAGATTTGAAAGAGAATGTTTTTATGTCCCAACCAAAAGGATTTGTTGTGAAGGGTTAGGAACATGAAGTATGCAAGCTTGTAAAATCCTTGTATGGCCTCAAGAAAGCACCGAGAGCCTGGTATGAGAAGTTAACTAAGCATCTTTTGAAACTCAACTCCAAACATTGTGATCTTGATGATGCAACTTTGTTTTTCAAGAAAGTTGGCAAAATAGCTGTATATCTTGTGGTGTATGTAGATGATCTTCTAATGACAGGGAACAATGAGAGCTACATTGCATCCATAAAGAAGGAATTGAGGAAAGGTTTTGAAATGACAGTTTTGGGTTGTGTTCACTGATATCTTGGTATTGAAGTAACTCAACATCCGAAGTTTATATTCTTCTCTCAGAAGAAGTACATTGGAGATTTGTTGAATAGGTTTGGCATGACTCAGTGCAATCCTTTGACTACTCCAATGGAACAGAACTTAAAGCTAACATCCACTGAAGGAAATTTTCTTGAGGATGCAACGAAGTATAGACAGCTCGTAGGAAGTCTCAACTACTTGACTACTACCAGACCATACATTTCATTTGTTGTTGGAATTCTCTCTAGGTTTATGCAAAAGCCTTGTGAGGGTCATTGGTCTGCTGAAAAAAGAGTTTTAAAGTACTTGAAGGGAACTCAATACTTTGGACTTAAGTATACACAGGTGGGTGACTTCATCTTGATTAGATACTCTAATTTAGATTTTGATGGAGATAAAGAAACTTGGGTATCTACTTCAGGTTATGTTGTGAGTCTTGGATCAGAATTTGTCTTCTCGAGGTCATGCAAATAATCAGTTCTAGCATATTCCATAACCAAGGCAGAATATGTGGCAACAATTGAAGCAACGAAGGAAAATGTGTGGCTTGGGAAAATTCTAGAGGATTTGTAGGAGAAACAAGTGCATTCAACTCCTCTTTTGATTGATAACACTTCTACAATAAAGTTCGCCAAGAACCCAAAGTTCCATGATCGAACCAAGCACATAAATACAAAATATCATTTGATTCGACATCATGTTGAGGCCAAAACATTCCAACTATGACATTGTTCCACAAATGAGCAAAATGCGGACATCTTCACCAAAGCACTTGGAAAGGAAAAGTTTGAAAGATTCGGAGTGATGCTTGGACTCACCAACATCCCTTCAGATTAAGGGAGGGAATGTTGACACCTAATCCAAAAGGATTGAGATTATTGTAAATATTGTAAATAGTTTCAGTTATGCATTAGAGAAAACCAAGAAACCTTGGAATTGGAATCTCAATAATCTCTCCACTCATGCATATATTCATGAACTGAGTAAGCAATAAACAAATTCATTTTGTGGAGTTACTCCTAGCGTGACTATATATATATATATATATATATATAGAATATATATAACTTACTTTTGAATATAATATTTTTTTTAATTTAATATATCATTGGATATTATTAATATTACTCTAAGTAAATATATAAAATATATTAAGAGTGTTATATTAATTAAAATATAGTAGTTATTATTGACATAACATAGTGGTGGAGAGATAAATACATATTTTAAATAATAACTAAAAATATATTATTATGTTTATATGTGAATTATATTATAGTTTGAAATATAACTATTAAATATTAACGAAATTTTATGTACTAATTTAATATTATTAAATATATATAATATATATTAACAAAAATTTATAAGTGTATTATTATTATATAATATGTTGTTAAATAAATCTATTATTATTATGTTTTTATAATATAATATATTATAAATGTATTATTATTATTATCCAATTTAAGGTTATTAGGCCATCCAACACCAAGTTGGTGTATGAGACCTTCTTGTTTGTGGGATAAGGGACCTACCTCCGCACAACGATTTCATTGCTAAGTTTATGAAAGCATACATACTCTACCCCTTCTAAATTTGAGCCTATGACCTTACAATTTTACTCTATGTTAACAAAATTTTATAAATATATTATTATACATAATATGTTGTGAGAAATATATTGTGATGTATCTTATTTTATATATTATAATAACAACAATAATAATAATTTGGTTATTGTTATTTATATAGTTATTTGTAATCCTAAATATTTAGTTTTAAGAAAATATATTTAACAATTTATGAATAGGGTGAATAACAGATATATGTATTAGGTAAATATGGTTACGCTACACATTTATTTATTTATTTAGAAACATGATTTCATTTCTAATATTAAATTTATTAAATCATTTCTAATATTAAATTTATTAAAAAAAATACAAATATAATTTGTATTTATATGAATTTTAATATAATTTTATTCAACGTAAAACGAAGCTAAATAATTTTAAATATTCCTTTTAAATGATTTGTATGAAATTATGTGGAGGTTCATTTCAAATACATACCTGTGTCATTATATGAATTGGGTTGGCCCATGTAAAATAGGTATTTAAGGGTATTTTACTTTATTATGAGAGTAATTCAAGTCCGTTATGTTAATCACTTTTTTAATTAATTTTAATTATCTTATTGGGTTAGGATATAAAGGAATGTTTAGATGTTTTTATTATTCAGAATGGATTAAAAGTTTATTATCGAGCAATATTTAGATGTTGGACCTTACGGAGTTGATTTGAATTTGAAAGGCATTTTTATAAAAAAAAAAAATTCATATATATAGTTAATGAGAATCACATTAACTCGGTAATATTTTTCACAATCCATATTATGATGAGGAAGTGGTAGGCAGTGTTACCCTATTCTTATAATATGTTTTACTCATTTTATTCTTGTATTTAGCTTCATTTTTATAATAAGTTTTAATCAATATTTTTTCCTTGACTTTAATACATCAGTAACTCTAATACATGAAGGTATGGGTGAATGACAGGGATAAATATTGGGTAAAACATATCATGAAGTTAGGGATGGGGAGAAATACCAGGTAAAACATAATAGGAGAAATATAGGGTGGGGCCAATGGAAAATATAAAGTAATGTCATATGATGATGGGTGAAAATATTGGGTAAAATATAATATAATAAAGTAAATATCAGGGTGGGGGAGGTATAGGGTAACCTCATATAAGGGTGACGGGAATATTAGGTAAAATATAATTCTCATTAATCAAATGCATAGTAGACATAAATATCTTACAAAATTTTCATGGTTATCTATTGTTACATAATTATGCAATATAAATAATTATCTATTGTTAATTCAAAAAATGATTACATCTACATTAAAGCATGTAAAAAATGATATAGTAAACCATCTTTTACTTATTTAAATTAATATAATCAAACTATACACTTAAACTACAAACTTAGAACAAGATCACCTCAAACTTCTACCAAATATCTCATATGCTCGAAACTAGGAAATATCCAAAATGGGATCAGAATCATTTTCATTTGATTCCTTGAAAACCAGTGTATATCCATCTTAACTTTGAATCTATCAAGTGTCGAGAAGGATCAAATCTGTTGAGGTGCAAACCTCTCTTTTTTTTAATGCAAAACTTGAGGAGGAAAGGTTAGCACCTCCAGAGATTTGGTCCCTCTTTTCCCTTAATAGATCTATAATCAAGATAGATCTAGACTAGTTTTATATAAATAGATGTATGTGTTCAAATTGAATATAAATTTTAAAATTTTTTAACAACTCAATGTGTTTTAATCCAGATTCATGAATTCAAGATATTAAATCTAAATTGGGAAGATATTAAAAAAAAATTGAGTTCTTGAATTTAGAGCATTAAATTTAAACCTGGAAAATAGTTAACAAACATCTAATCTATAAATTTTATAATTAAATTTATTCATTTAATTCTCAATATAAAAACTATTGGGAATATAAATTTTATAATTAAATCTATTCATTTAATTCTCAATATAAAAACTATTGGGAAAAAGTATTCAGTCAATATGTTAAAGATGTATCGATAGATCTAGGTTGGTTAAGTTGAAAATTTTCACCCAATTTTTGAATTTATGAATTTAAAAAAATAAATCTAAACCTTGAAAAAATAGTTCATATATATATATATATATGAAATTACTTTCAAGACACATTTTTAAAATTTTATTTAATTCTCCATGCAAAAACTATTGAGAATAAGTATTCTATTCATATGTTCAAATTACAGAAACCGTAGAAAAAGTATTCAATTCATGTGTTAAAGATGTATAGGTAGATTTAGGATTGTTATTTTGGAATAGTATATCCTGCTCATAACTCTTAATACTCTAAAGGGTTTTTGCATAAATATAAAATAGTCAAGAAAGCTGATTGTGGCTTCATGATCGAGATAAAAGTTGTCATGATCGAAACAATAAATTTGGGAAGGAATGAGATGATCCACAACGAAGAAACATACAAAACTGCAAAGGCAGGCTTTAGAATCTTGTGAGGCTCCTGCAGATCTTCAGAGGTGGCATCCTCACTCTCTGCAACTTACTCATGATGATAATATTCACAATTGGTTGAACGAGAGAAAATATATCAAACTCTTACGACCTAATCAGGATTATAATTTCACCAGGATAGAAAATTATAAATGCAAGTCTAGTCAAGGTGGGGTGGTAGCACTACTTTCACCTTCATCATGAAAAACCTAAATTTGTTATTCTTATTTAAAGATTTAAGAAAAAGGAACTAGTTATTATGGTGTAGAAGCCTATACAAAAAACCAAAGGACTTCATAGAAAGTGTAAATAATTATTTTTTCTTAGTAGCACATAAATATAATCCTCAAAATTGTAATTTTATTCCAACTTTATTTTGGAAGATAAAACTAGTGAAAAAAGTCTAAAATAGAAGAGGACACTAACACATTGTGAAAGGTTCATATTTTTAGCCAAACTCATATTTTTCAACCACTGCTAATTTAAAAAAAAAAAATTCTAAATTCAAAAAATATATACAAGGACAAAAATTGTTGGGATATGAAATATACATTTTGTTAGGATATTCAAACATAGGAAATAGTTAAGTATAACTCAGTCTAGTGTAGAGTTAGGTAAAGTGTATTTCTTTACTATGTACTTTTGTAACTTACAATCTGATGGTCACGATATGTTCTAGACATGAAGTGATACAACGGTTCATTCTCTCCTTGGTGTTACCGACACTTGATCTGTGGCTTAACACCTAATTGGTCCATGATCTCTATTTAAAGAGCATGGAGGGTCATTTGTAGATTGACCATTCATGAGAAAAGCTTATGTAAATTTTATTTCTTTTATTAATAAATTTCCTGAAGTGATCGCGTTGACTTAGGTCGTGAACTGTTTCCCTCTTTGAGGGTTTTAACCACGTCAAGAATACTGGTGTATTGATCTGTGATCTGTTTGTGAGTGGTGTCCTTTGGTGTTTTATCTGAGGAACTTACCCTGTATATTCCTACATGGTATCAGAGCTATTTGAGGGCCACATCCGTTGGTGATCCAAATCAGAAGTCAATACAACTGCATATGATTGTCGTTTCCTAGATCTATTGATTTTTATCGCTTCGAGCTGAGATGACTGCTCTATTGTGTTAGGAGCATATGTTCCAGTGAGGAACCCCTTTCGTTTCATGCAAAAAGGTTTTTGATATCCCTAGCTACGTCATTTTTAAAATTTGGAGGTATACAACCTTTAGTTGTAGTTTTAGTTATTTATCTCTCTCTTTATTTCGGTTTATTTATTTGTCTGTTTTTTTTATTACTGGATCTATACCTTTCATTTCTATGTATGTTCTTTGCCTCGTGACTCTATACGATTTGGGCAAATCAGAAATGGAAAGGAAATATTTTTCTCATGCCTATGCTCTTTTTTGCCGCACCTTAGTGTGATCTTGGAAAATCAGAAACAGAGGAAAATATTTAGTTTCTGGCAAAAACTAACTTCAAGCCATAAGGATTGGTTTTTTTGTATGTCCGTGTTGGGTTGTGTGGTTTTTTTGTTTTGTAGGCAAAATGAGTTTTTCAAGTAAGCACACACCTCAAAGCTTGAGTGACTAAAAAAAACACCCTCCTCTTTTCCAAAAATTACTATCCTTTTAAACTAGCTCACTTGGTCCAAAGTTACTTTATGACTTCAAAAGCCATAACTTCTTCATCTGGAAGCCGTTTTCAGAGCCGTTTTTTCTTAATCGGCCTAATTTTTCAAGATCTTTCCATTGGAACACTTAGTTTTAGCATCTACAACTTCAGTTTCTATTAAAATGGAAATTCCATGCCAAGTTATTCTTGACACCACCAACTAATTCCAATGTTGATCCTACATTGTAGATTTATTTAGAAGTAAAGGTATTTACAGAATAGCCTCAGGCCAAGAAACTAAACCTAAAGATGAAGATGAGGCAGCCAAATGGGAAAATAGGCAAGATCAAGCACGTGGTTTGATAGGGATGTCTATTTCTCCAGACCTTAGATTCCATATCATAGACTTGATACCCCTAATGAAGCAATGAAACATCTCACTAAAGTTTTTGGAATTAAAAATGAAATTAGATCCCATCAACTTGAAAATGATTTTTTTTAAGAATTTGAGGAAAACCTGTGAGCTGTTTTGAAACCAACGTTTCGGACTAACTTGGTGAGTCCATCATCAGGGCAATGAGATAGTATTTGAGAAGAGAGAATGAATTTCAGAGCTTTATTAATAGTTGAAGAAAATTTTAATTTTGTTGTTTCTTGTTTTTGGTCG
>APFE031300687.1:328932-348398 GCA_000404065.3 Pinus taeda
CCAAAAGAACCTCATTTCACCAGATGTCATGAAGCAGCTGGGCTTACCAACCACAGCACATCCACAACCATACACCATGAGGTGGCTTCACCAAGGATGGGATCTTCGCATGAGCTAGCAGTATCGCCTTCCATACAACATCAAGCCCTTCACGAATGAGGTATTATGTGACGTTGCTCCCCTTGATGTTTGTGATGTATTATTAGGCCAACCATACTTATGGAAGCGACATTTTGTGCATGAGTCAAGGCCTCATGTGATCTAAAATGGGGCACTAAAGGCTTCTTGTCAAACTTACAAGAACCCCTCCCACTCCAAAGCTTATATATTCCCAAGATCTAGCGTAGGATTGACAATTTGTGGAATAAATAACTTGAAATAGGTGTATGCTTTTAGTTTGCCTTTAACTACTTAATTGCCTTAAGTTTATTTGCTTAAACTGATATATAAACACACATAACAGTAAATGTAGCAAATAAACAAACCATAAAGACAACAAGTTTAATTAGGATTTCACCCTAATATCTTGGGCTACGTCTCCTTGAGCTGTAATCAACTCGATTAGGCTCTTTGGGATTATGGCTTAAATTCTTTTACAAGTTCCACACTTCACTCCATAGCTTTACAAACTAAACCTATGGGCTTCGAATACATCTTACCCGTAGCTATCCTTACTCTGCATACAGATCTAGGCTTCTCTGGACTATACTCCTTTAGTCAATTCTCTGAGCTATCTTGAGCTCTAGCTTGCACCAACTCCCTCAGAATTCTTTTATTGTCCCTGGAATTCCTTCTTTTGTCTTCAACACATTTCGGAAATTAGCAATAGCTTTATCATTTGATCTCTTTTTTGTTCTGTCTCCAACCTTTGGTGGCTTCTACCTCTGCTCTCAACTCTAGTTCTTGGCTCTGGCTCTCGGCTCTAGCTCTTAGCTCTCTGGCTCTTGGCTCTAGCTCTTGGCTCTGGCTCTTGGCTCTGGGTCATAGCTCGTGCTCTTGGCTCTCTGGCTCTGTGCAGCTATCTTGAGCTCTAGCTATCTGGCTTTGCCTCCAAGCTTTGGTGGCTCTATCTCTGCTCGGTCCTCTTGCTTTGGGGCTCTTGGCTTTTTGGCTCTCGACTCTCTGGCTCAATTCATGAGCTCTCTATCCCTTCCTCATCCTAAGGAATCATCCATGGGAAATTCAGCCCCATCCTCTCGTGGCTCTATGCCTCTATCATCTCTACGGCTATGGGATGTTACAGCATGAGCTTTCGGGCTCTACTTTCAGTCCATAACTCTGGCCACTACATTTTTGTCAACCTCTTGCTCTCCGCATTGTTGCCTCTCGGCCTTAGCTCTCTATTAAATTTTGTAGATTATCAAAATCCCTAGGCCCTTGCTTTCGCGTGGCTCTCTGACTTTTGTGAGGCATCCTCCCAGCTCTACGGCTTCCATGTTCATTCCTCTCAGTGCAATCATTCCTCTGCGGCTTATTATACTCCCTGTCTCTTCAACTGGCCCTCTGGCTTACTAGCTCTGTGGCTCTGCATCTGGCCCTTTGGCTCTCTGGCTCTATGGCTCTGCGTGTTACATAACGTATTCCTGTTACAAATGCGTCAGTGTTTCAAAACACCCGCTTACAGCGTGGCACAATGATTTTAGAATACGGATAGTTACAAAGGAATCAACAACCTTTCTCCAGGACAAAATCCGCAAAATGACCATACTTCCAATACACAGAGGTATTCGGATTTACACAGGAAAACATGAGTGAAACGACTTACATCGGAACTCAAATAATATCAAGTCACATCTATAATCCCTTTCGGGTTCGTGCTTTATCCCATATCGCACTGGCATGGCTCCTTTGTGTTGCGATCCGATCACTGATAGCATATCACAAGTTGCATGTGCATTGGCCCTTGTATCGAGGATTCGTCGATTGCCGATTGCGCTATCGCAATCGCATGTCGGCGTTGTTGCATATCGGTGTCGTCACATTGGCGTATATCACATGTAACAGCCCTTCGCAATGCTACGGGTCCCTCCCCTTGGGTTATGTTCGATGCGATAATCGCAATCACATACAGCTGCGTCCTTCGGCCTGCGATAAGTCTACTCCTTTGCTTTTCCTCCTATGCGATTTCCTTAAGGACCCCTTAAGTCCCATTTATAATAAATTGCCTCCTTTTCTAATGATAATGGGAAATCTTCTTTTTACAATAACTCTTTCATCTAGAGTCCATTCTGGTCCATTCAAATTGTAGTAGATTCAAATTGAAAAGATCTACATAATGAGGCTATTCTCAAGAGCATCTTTTGACTTTAATTTTCCTCTATGAGAAAGATTTTTAGACTTAGAAGTCTATGTTAGATCCATTGTGGATCACGCCTTCCCACTAAAAATATTTTGGACTCCAAAAGACTGATATACTGATCTGAACAGTAGATGATAGTATTTCACCCTCTTCTTTTAGCCTCCATACACTTACCTTGCATAGTGCCTCTGAACCAAAGCCTTTGAACACTCCCTTCCTAGATGTGCTTGTCCTCCTTTGAAGAACTATCTTCCTCCTTGACTTCCTCCAGAACTCCTACTAAGAAGGTCACAGAAGGTAGTTTGAACTTCTTTGCCTTGATCATTGATCTAAGGTGGCTCAAACCAATGTGAAGTTACATCTGCTTCACAAAATTTTCATTTGTAGTTGTTTGACATATTGTCAACAACAACTGTTAACAACAACATAATTATAGACAACAATTGGATGGCCTACACTTCTACTTCAACAAAAGAAACAGATTTCACATCTTGTGAACACCTCCATGTCTTTACATCTGCACTTACAAATGATGGACTAGATAACAAGCTCGATATTACATGCATGTTTAAAAACGAATAAATCAACCCTTCAAGTTAATCACACATACATGTTCAAATACAAGGAAATCATCAGCATCCATGTGTTCATGCACATCATTCTCATGCATGCATTTCATCCTTAAACTTTTGCTTAAGTACACTATACTTTCGAAGCTGAAATGAAATATAATGTTTCATCCTTAAAATTTCGCTTAAGTACACTGTACTTTTGAAGTTGAAATGAACATAATGTTTGCAGCAATAAAGTGAGTCTATTTATTCAACTTTTTCATCCTGCAACTTGCATCTCATTAGCAATGAAATGCACTAAATCAAAAGACAAGCAACATTTTTCAACAAACCTCTTGTGCTTCAAGGATTGCCTTGAGGTCCTTTGGGATAAGGAGAATGCCTTCAACTCTTCTTCCTTCTTGTTCTCTCCTAGACTTAGCTATCAATAGATTTCCCTTCACCTTTGCAAACTCAAACAATGGTCAGTTTACAAACAATCAAACAATCAATCCTTGACTATTTAAACACCTTTCAAGTTAAACAAGAAAATAGATTTCTCTGTCAATCAAGCATCCTAATCTGATACCACTTTCATCATGATACAACCTGCTTCATGATACAACCTACTCTGGTATAACTTACTCTAATATAACCAGCTATGGTACCACCTTCTTTGAAGGTGGGGTTAATCATCCCGGGGTTCTAATACCACCTGATCTGAAATGGGGCAGTAAAGGCTTCTTGTCAAACTTACAAGAACCTCTCCCACTCCAAAGCTTATATATTCTCAACATCTAGCGTATGATTGACAATTTGCAGAATAAATAACTTAAAATAGGTGTATGCTTTTAGTTTGCCTTTGACTGCTTAATTGCCTTAAGTTTATTTGCTTAAACTGATATATAAACACACATAACAGTAAATGCAGCAAATAAACAAACCATAAAGACAACAAGTTTAATTAGGATTTCACCCTGATATCTTGATCTACGTCTCCTTGAGCTCTAATCAACTTGATTAGGCTCTTTGGGATTATGGCTTAAATTCTTTTACAGGTTCCACACTTAACTCCATAGGTTTATAAAATGAACCTATGGGCTTAGAATACCATCTTACCCCTAGCTATCCTTACTCTGTAGACAGATCTAGGCTTCTCCAGACTAGACTCCTTCAGTGAGCACTCTGAGCTATCATGAGATCTAGCTTGCACCAACTCCCTTGGAATTCTTTTAATGTCTCTGGAATTCCTTCTTCTATCTTCAATGGGCTTTGGACATCAGCAATAGCTTGATCATTTGATCTCTTTTTTGTTCTGCCTCCAACCTCTAGTGGCTTCTGCCTCTTCTCTTGGCTCTCGCTCTTGGCTCTCACTCTTGGCTCTAGCTCTTGGCTCTTTGGCTCTTGGCTCTATCTCTTGGCTCTAGCTCTCGGCTCATGCTCTTGGCTCTCTAGCTTTGCACAGCTATCTTGAGCTCTAGCTATCTGGCTCTGCCTCCAACCACTGGTGGCTCTGCCTCTACTTGGTCCTCTGGCTCTGAAGCTCTCGGCTTTCTGGCTCTCGACTCTCTGGCTCAATTCACGAGCTCTATGTCCCTTCCTCATCCTGAGGAATCATCCCTAGGAAATTCTCCCCCAACCTCTAGTGGCTCTATGCCTCTATCATCTCTGCGGCTATGGGATGTTACAGCATGAGCTCTCGGGCTCTGCTTTCGGTCTAGCACTCCAGCTGCTACATTTTAGTCAGCCTCTTGCTCTCCGCACTGCTGGTTCTCGGCCTTGGAGTTCTCTATTAAACTATGTGGATTATCAAAATCCCTCAGCCCTTGCTTTCGCGTGGCTCTCTGGCTTTTGTGAGGCATCCACCCAGCTCTACGGCTTCCATGTCCGTTCCTCTCTATGCAATCATTCCTCTGCGGCTCTACAACTCTGCAGCGTCTTCTTCTCACTGTCTCTTCGACTTGCCCTCTAACTTACTGGCTCTGTGGCTCTACATTTGGCCCTCTAGCTCTCTGGATCTATGGCTTTGTGTGTTACATAACGTATTCCTGTTACAAGCACATCATTGTTTCAAAACGCTCTCTTATAGCGTGGCACAATTATTTTAGAATAGGGACAGTTACAAAGGAATCAATGGCCTTTCTCCAAGACAAAATCTGCTAAATAACCATACTTCCAATACACAGAGGTATTCAGATTTACACATGAAAACATGAGCGAAATGACTTACATCGGAACTCAAATAATATCAAGTCACATCTATAATCCCTTTCGAGTCTGTGCTTTATCGCATATCGCATTTGCATGGCTCCTTTTTGTTGCAATCCTATTGTCGATTGCATATCACAAGTTGCATGTGCATTGGCCCTTATATCAGGGATTCATCGATCACCGATCGCACTATCACAATCACATGTCGGTGCTATCGCATATCGGCGCCATCACATTGGAGTATGTTTCATGTAATGACCCTTCGCAATGCTATGGGTCGTTCCCCTTGGGTTATGTGCGATGCGATAATCGCAATCACATATCGTTGCATCCTTCGGCCTACGGTAAGTTTGCTCCTTTGCTTTTCCTCCGATGCGATTTCCTTAAGGACCCCTTAATTCCCATTTATAAGAAATTGCCTTCTTTTTTAAGGATAATGGGAAATCTTCTTTTTATAATAACTCCTTCGTCCGGAGTCCATTCTAGTCCATTCAAATTGTAGTAGATTCAGATTGAAAAGATCTATGCAATGAGACTATTACCAGGACCATCCTTTGACTTTCATTTTCCTCTATGGGGAAGACTTTTAGACTTAGAAGTCTATGTTAGATCCATTTTGGATCATCATTCTATTATTGTTACTTTGGGAAATAAGTTGTACAAGATACCAGAAGTAGCACCACCTACAGCCATCTCTTTGGTTACTACAACACGATGCAGTAAGCTCATTTCCAAAACTGAGAAATTTGTTTTCCTTATGATAAACCCTCAGGGAAAGAAGAATATGGTGGCCACGACCTCCAGACTTAGCCCCTCCACACGACAACAACAGATGGACCCTTTGTACAACAACAACAGATGGACAAGGTCATGGAGGAGTACAAGGACATCTTCACCTCCCCCACAGGGGTGCCTCTACACTGTCAGGTTAAGCACTCCATTGATTTGACCCCAGGTGCATCGCTACCAAATGGACCAATATATCGGTTCTCCATTCTAGAGAATGCTGAAGTCAAGAGGCAGATTCATAAGCTTCTGTAGAAAGGTCACATCCAGCCGATTTCATCGCCCCGTGGGAGCCCGATCGTGTTGGTACAGAAAAAGGATGGGACTTGGAGACCTTGTAGTGAAAATCGGGCGGTGAACAGGATCATTGTCTGGAATAGGTACTCGATCCCACAAATTGATGACCTTTTGGACCAACTGAATGGGGGGGAATATTTCAGCCAGATCGACTTGAAGTCAAGATATCACCAGGTACCAATCGAACCCTCCGATGTGTGGAAGACTACCTTCAAATCCAAGGAGGGCCTTTTCGAATGGTTGGTTATGCATTTTGGGTTAACGAATGCTCCTACAACCTTCATGATGCTGATGGATGACATCTTGCGGCCATTCACCAACTCATTTGTAGTGGTATACTTGGATGACATCCTGATCTTCAGCCAGAGTTGGGAAGAGCACCTCCACCACATCCGACAGGTTCTCCAAACACTGCAGCAACATAAGCTATGTGCCAATTTGAAAAAATGTACCTTTTGGAATGACCCAGATTCAGTATCTGGAATACGTTATTGACGAATGGGGGTGCATTTGGAACCAACCAACATCCAAGTCATTCGGTATCAGCCATCTCCAACCACTTTGACAGAGCTCCACAGCTTTCTAGGTCTTGCCAATTTCTACCGCAAGTTCGTGTTGGGATTCTCTCATATCACTTGGCCCTTGAGTCAAGTCACCAAGAGGAGCGAAAGAAAATTTATTTTGGTCTGAATCTCAACAGACAGCATTCACAAATTTGAAACATCACCTCTGCTCTGCACCAATGCTCACATTACCATATTTGCAACAGCCATTTGAGATCGAGACAGATGCCTCTAACTATGCTATTGGGGCAATCCTTACTCAACAGGGGCATCCAGTGGCATATCACAGTGAGACACTTTCAAAGACAGTCTGGAAGTATCCCACTTATGAAAAAGAGATGTATTCCATTGTGAAATCCTGTCGACAATGGAAGCATTACATTTTGGAGAAGGAAACAGTCATCCACACAGACCACCATCCCTTGCAATTCATACAGATGTAAGGGAAGTTGCAGAATGATCGCCATCAGAAGTGGTCCACATACCTGCAATAGTTCCATTTTAATATCAAGTATAAGAAGGGCAGCACCAATAATGTTGCAGATTGCCTCAACTGACCACCAATCATGGCATTAACCACTATGCTCAACTCTTGTGGGCACGAGACTTCTTATTGGCCACTTGTCTACAAAACCAACCCAGGATTCAGCCACACATACTACACGCTCTTGGAGGGTCACTAGGTTCCAGATTTTCACCTCTAGGATGCCCTATTATGCCACCTAGGACACCTTTGTGTTACTTCAAGAAAGCGTGCCAAAATGATCTTGGAAGCACACTACAGTCCAGCCGCTGGGCATTTCATGGTCGAGAAAATTGTGGCAGTACTGTAGAAGTATTTATATTGGCCAAATCTTCAATAGGATGTCGACAAGTAAATTAGATCCTGCACTGCCTGCGCCATTGCCAAACCAACCATCAAGAAGCAAGGCCTCTGTACTCTGATACCTACCCCTAGTCGACCTTGGGAATCCATCTCCATGGATTACATGTCGAGCCTTCCTTCTACTAAGCATGGCAACGACTATGTTTTTGTAGTCATCGATAGATTCTCGAAGATGGCCATTATGGCAGCCTGCAAGAAGAATATCGCAGTGGAAGCCACTGCTAAACTCTTCTGTGAACGAGTGTGGGTACAATTTTGGTTCCCATAGTCTATCATCTCAGATCGGGACAACAAGTTCCTCAGTAAATTTTGATCCAATCTCAGGTCAATGCTGGACACCAAGCTCACTAAGTCCACAGCTTTCCATCCCCAAACTGATGGCTAGACAGAGGTCATCAATAGGATGATCATACACATTCTACGCATGTACAACTCAAAGCATCCACGCACATGGGATGAGAGCCTCCCCTATGTCTAACACAGCTATAATCAGGCTCTCCACAGCTCAACTAGCCACAGCCCTTTTCAGGTGGGCTTAGGATTGCAACCACTATGTCCCATTGATGTGGCCATGCCATTTGTAGCTACTCATGCAGATTCGGCTCATGTCCAGTCTGAAACCGACAAGGCAAACAAATTCATTGAGCACATCCAACATATCCGCCAACAAGTTTGTGACATTTTGGAGAAATCAAATGCTAAGTAAAAGCAGTGACATGATCAACATCGAGTGCCACACAAGTTTCAGGTGGGCGACAAAGTCTAGTTGCATTTGCAAAAGGAACACATTACTAGAGCCTATCGGAAACTCATACCACTCCGATATGGTCCTTACACCATTACCAAGGCAGTGGGAGACAATACATTTCAGCTCAGCATTCCCCCATTCCTTGGCCTGCACCCAATGTTTAATGTGGACCGCCTTCGCCTATTCTTCCCACCATTTCTAGACACATACGACATTACAGAACAGCTGACACCTACAAATTTAAATCCATATTGCATGGAACAAGCCACAACTGATCGGATCATGGGCATGCAGATCAAGCACACCTGATAGAAAAGGATCCAACTATATCGAGTTGTCAAAGCAGGCCAACTCCTTCACCATGGCAAGTGGCTCACGAGGCACCAAGTTCATGAGAAGTTTCTTCATCTCATGGAGGAACTCAGCGCAATGGGGACCATTACTTCCTAAAGGGGGACAAATGATCCAGGTGGATATTGGTGGCCACCTGCCTATTCCACTTGGACCCCCAACATTGTCTCTTTCAGTTTTCTGGTTTCCTTAATTGTAGTAGAGTTACTATTTTTGGCAGTTTTTTGGGTCCTGAACTTCCGGAGCCATTTTGAGGCCCTAACAGGTGTTTTTAGAGAAAACGGAGAGATAGAAAACATACCAAACTAGATTGTCCATTTGTTTTCAGCTTTCATTTTGAGATCTTCGAAATGAGGTATTATGATAGCCAAACGGAGATCGTATGCCAAAGTTACGACCCCGAGAATTTGATGTACCAATTCACCCAAACAGGGCCCACAGTTTTGGCGTTTCATCTCCTAGGGTTAGGTTTTTGGATGTTTAGTATTTTCCCTTGTTTCTCAATAATAAATGGGCCTTTGAGCCTCATTGTAACATAGTTCAGAGGCATGTAGCCGACACATCTCTTCTCAGAGATAAGCTACCATCGCCGGAGCTAGCCTTCTTTCCATTCTATTTGTAAGCATATTTCAGTATTTGATATTAATGAAATGAAGTGTTATTTCTACTGCATCTTTGTATTTATGGTTATATCTGTAATTTGTTGCATTCCTATTTAAATCTCAATCAGTGGTATCAGAGTGATTGGCTCTTTCTCTGTTTTTCTTTGCATGTCCCTAACGATGTTTAGATATAAGTAGTTAGTGCTTGAACTGGCCAAGCCTTTGCAAGACCATCCTCACAAATCTCAACGGACTCCCATGGTGGATGAAAAGAAATATGAGGGGGCAGGAGATCCTATCAAAATCTTGCTCGAAGAAGCCCTCGAGCTACAAAGGAACGCGATGATGGACAATTTCGTCCAGATCCTTTAGTGGCTACCCAAGGGCAACGCATCTACCTCTGGCAGCTACTCTGGAAGCATCACACCCTTTAAGGTACAAGTTAACTTTGACATTCCCATATTTGAGGGTCAGATAGATGCAGACGTTGTAGATAAATGCTTAAATTTGTTAGAAGGATATTTTTCTATTCATGATTTTTCCAGCCATGAAAAGATCACTTTTTCACTTCTCAAAGCAGCCCCCCACATCAAGGACTAGTGGGAAACCTACTATGAGCAGAAGGATGAAAGTATGAACTCATTGTTTTCAGCCACACCCACTTGGAAGTCGTTCCGGGATGCCATCAAGCAGCAGTACTACTCTATAGGGAGCTAAGAGGATAAATACATAAAGTGGACAACGCTGCGACAGGGGAGGGACCAAGATGTACCGAAGTCTACCAATGTTTTTCATACCCTTCGCATAAAGTTGGGTATCAAGTATTCTAAGAACCATTTTGTTCTCAAGTACCAAGATTACCTACACAAATACATCCAGGACGAAATGGAGTTCCTGAACATCTCCTCGCTCGGCACGGCATACCGATATGTCGTTAAGATCGAACAAAATTTTAAACAGAAGAAGCGAGACTTTGGATCTGCGAATCCGAAGCAAGGGAAAGGTACCCCCAAACCACAAAACAAAGGACAAAGCCAAGGCGGGGCAGCCCAGGACAACCCACCAAAACTGCAAGCAAAAAACAACACTGTGAAACCGAAGAAGGACACAGAAAAGTGGTGAGAGTTCCATAAGAGCTCCACTCACAACACAAGTGAGTGTCGGGCCAAGAAGACACTGGTGGCCTAGCTAAAGGCTTCAAAATTAGATGCATGTTCCGACTCTAAGTTAGAACCCAACAAGGGGAATGACAAAGGGAAGCAGATTATCGACACAGAGCCCGATGCCACCATTGCCACCACGAAGATCCATAAGGAGGCACCCAAAGATTGAAAGGAGGAAGAGCGCCTCTTCCACTCCTAGATGTGAGTAAAGGGTTCCCCACTACAGTTCATTATCGACAGCGGGAGACAAAAGAACCTCATTTTGGCAGAGGTTATGAAGCGGTTGGGCTTACTAACCACATCACATCCACAACCGTACACAATCAGGTAGCTTCACCAAGGACGGGATCGTCATCTGAACTAGCAGTTCCGCCTTCCATACAACATCAAGCCCTTCACGAATGAGGTATTATGTGACGTTGCTCCCCTTGATGTTTGTGATGTATTATTAGGCCAAAAATACTTATGGAAGCGACATTCTGTGTATGAGTCAAGGCCTCGTGTTATTATTGTTACTTTGGGAAATAATTTGTACAGGATACCAGAGGTAGCACCACCTACCACCATCTCTCTAGTTACTGCAAAACAATGCAATGAGCTCATTTCCAAAACTGGGAATTTTTTTTTTGTTGATGATACGCCCTCAGGGAAAGAAGAAGATGGCGGCAATGACCTCCAGACAAGGTCCCTCCGCACAACAACAACAATTGGTCAAGGTCGTAGAGGACTACGAGGACTTCTTCACCTCCCTCGTAGGGGTGCCTCTACACTGTCAGGTCAAGCACTCCATCAATCTGACCCCAGGTACGTTGTTGCACAATGGACCAATCTATCGGCACTCTGCTCTGGAGAACGACGAAATCAAGAGGCAAATTCAGGCGCTGCTGAAAAAAGTTCACATCTGACCGAGTCCATCGCCCTGTGGGAGCCCGATCGTGTTGGTACAGAAGAAGGATGGGACTTGGAGACTCTGCATTGATTATCGGGCGCTGAACAATATCATTGTCTGGAATAGTTACCTGATCCCACAGATTGATGTCCTTCTAGACCAACTGAAAGGGTCAAAATATTTCAGCAAGATCAACTTGAAGTCAGGATATCACTAGGTACCAATCGAACCATCCGATGTGTGGAAGATTGCCTTCAAAGCCAAGGAGGTCCTTTTCAGGTGGGCTTGGAATTCCAGCCACTATGTCCCATTGATGTGGCCATGCCATTTGTAGCTACCCATGCAGATTCGGCTCATCTGCAGTCCAAAAACGACAAGACAAACAACTTCATTGATCACATCCAACATATCCGCCAGCAAGTCCACAACATTCTGGAGAAATCAAATGCCAAGTACAAGCAGTGACATGATCAACATCGGGTGCCGCACAAGTTTCATGTGGATGACAAAGACTGGTTGCATTTGCAAAAGGAACACCTTACTGAAGCCTATCAGAAACTCAAACCATTCTGATATGGTACTTACACCATTATCAAGGTAGTGGGAGACAATGAATTTTAGCTCAGCATTCCCCCATTCCTTGGCCTACACCCAGCGTTCAATATGGGCCGCCTTCAACCATACTTCCCACCATTGCTAGACACATTAGACATTGCAGAACAGCTCACACCTACATAGTTAAATCCAGATTGCATGGAATAGGACACAACTAATCGGATGATGGACACACAGATCAAGCACACTTGACAGCAAAGGATTCAACTATATTGAGTTGTCAAAGTAGGCCAACTCCTTCACCAAGGCAAGTGGTCCACCAGGGACCAAGTTCAGCAAAAGTTTCCTCATCTTATGGAGGAACTCAATGCAATGGGGACCATTGCTTCCTAAGGGGGGAGGAATGATCCAGGTGGATATTGGTGGCCACCTGCCTATTCCACTTGGACCCCCAACATTGTCTTTTTTAGTTTTTCAGTTTCCTTAATTGTAGCACAGTTTACTATTTTTGGAATTTTTTCGGGTCCTAAACTTCCGGAGCCATTTTGAGGCCCTAAATGGTGTTTTTAGGGAAAATAAAGAGACCAGAAATGTCCTACGTTGATTTACTCATTTTTTTTTGCTTTCTCTTCAAGATCTTCGAAACAAGGTATTATCATAGCCAAACGGAGATCGTATGCCAGAGATACGACCTCGAGAAGTTGATGTACCAATTTACCCAAAAGGGGCCCACAATTTTGGTGCTTCATCTCCTAGGGTTGGGTTTTTGGATGTTTAGGGTTTTCCATTGTTTCTCAATAATAAATAGGCCTTTGAGCCTCATTGTAACATAGTTCGGAGGCATGTGGCCACCACATCTCTTCTAACAGATAAGCTACCATCGCCAGAGCAGTCTTATTTCCATTATGTTTGTAAGCATATTTCAATATTTGATATTAATGAAATGAAGTGTTATTTCTACTACATTTTGTATTTATGGTTATATCTGTAATTTATTGTGTTCTTGTTTAAATGTGGAATAGTGGCATCAAAGCGGTCTGCTCTTTCTCTGTTTTTCTTTGCATGTCCCCAACGAGGTCGGGATATAAGGACTTAGGGCTTGAACTGGTCAAACCTTTGCAAGACTAGCCTCGAAAATCCTGACAGCCTCCCATGGCGGATGAAAAGAAAGATGAGGGGGCAAGAGATTCTTTTTGAAAATAGCAACAAGAAATGCTAAAAATAGCATTGCTAAAGATAGCATTTCAGGATATTCCAATTTTAATTTGTCCTTGAATTAAAATTGAGAATTAAAATTCGAATTTAGTCTCACCAGTTGTTTGAAAAATAATTAATTAATTCATCCCTAGTTAATTAGTTAGATAAATTCAAACATGAAGTCTTTGTGAAGTCATGCAATAGTTATCCCTTTGATTGAGGAAGTTATCCCTTAATTAAGGAGATAAGGATAAGTTGTATTTGAGTTGTAATTAGTTAGCTCAGTTAATTGAGTTAATTCCAATTAGATTAGTTCCAAACAGTTTGTGGAACTAATTGTGAGTTCAGTCAATTAATGCATGCATGCATGAAACTAGTGTACTCCAGATAACTGAATATTCTCTTATAAATAACTCATGCATGCCAATTCAGACAAAGACTCATTTGAGATTAAAGGCAGGGACAGTGTACTATTAGTTGCTAGAATTTTCCTATAAGAAAATATGTTGCATGCAGAAGGAATTTATTCCTTGAGATATGCACAATTTTACAGTGTTTTGGAGCAATGTGAGATTAGTGTCACACAAGGTTACAGCTGGAACACCCAGGGAAAATAGCGCAAGGAAATAGGAGGCTTGGAGGATAGAGGGAAAGGAATATGAGTTGTCTAGTCTGTTTATGAGTAGTGAGCGGGATTGTACTAAGAGCTAGATAGTTGTGAGAGCTAAAGCTTTTTGTAATCCTAAGATATTTCCACTTGTATGATAATATAGATAGCGGGGTTTTCAGTTGAGGCTTCCCCAGAGTATTCTTATGTGTTTCATGTGTGATTGTTTCTTCTTCTCTGTTATATGTGTTTTGTGTGAACTTGCTCAAATCGATTAAGATTCCGTAAGTTTGATTGTAGAAGTAGATTAAGTATTTTTCTTTAGTACATTGCATAATCAAATTAATCTACAGTCATAATTTCTACACGGTATCAGAGCAAAGGTGATCAGAGCTATGAACAACATAATAAGAAGGGAAAAGATCAAAGTTTGAAGTTCTTGATTGCAGGTACAAAATCAATTTCTTATCACATCTCAAAGTTCATCAATGGCGTTCAATGGCTTGAGACTCGAGTATGCCCTAGATGGCAGCTCGAATTACATAGCATGGAAGGATCACATGGAAGCGGTATTAGAAGAAAATGGTTTGAAGGATTTCATTGATCAAGAAATCCCCAAGCCAGCTGCAGCTAATGCCCAAGAATTGGCTGAATGGAAGAAGTGTGTGGCAAAAGCGAGGAGGATTCTTCTGGAGGGATTTCGAGACCATATTGTCTCGAGTCTCCATGGGAAAGAGACTCCATTTTCAATGTGGAAGACATTGAAGGACCTATATCAGAACAACAATGATTAGAGGAAGCTAGCACTTAAGGACAAGCTTTCTACATATCTGAATAAGCTCACCACCTGCAGAGATGAGCTTGGAAGTGTAGGAATAATGACAATCAATGATGATATGGCGAGTCTTGCTCTCCTCGATCTTCCTAAGAGTTATCATAGTTACCAGGACTCAGTGAATGGAAGAGAGAAACTACCGAATTGGGAACGACTGTGGTCGGATCTAATGCAGGAGGAGATCAGGAGGAGCACCAGAGATGGTTCTTCATCTAAGCATGATGATGAAGAAAATCTAGCCTTAGCCAGTAAGGCAAGGAAAGGGAAAGGGAAGGCTTCCCATGCCAAATCGAGTTCTTCTCATGGTGGGAAGAAGATTGACAAATCTAAAGTGAGATGCTTTAACTCTCATGAGGTGGGCCATTATGCAACTAATTGTACATTGAAGAAATCCATGAAGGGATCCTCCAAAGGATCAGAAAGTGAGGCATTGGCCTCTCAGTTCGAATTGGATTTTACCCTCATTGCATGCATGGTTTCATCGATGTTGGGTTATGTTTGGTACTTGGACAATGGAGCCTCATTCCACATGACGGGTGATAAGAGTTTATTCAGTACCTTGGAGGAGAAAGACCTTAAGATGTGCATAGAGATGGCGATGATGGAAAGTACCATGTTTTAGGTGAAGGTACAATTGTGTTTCAAAGGGAGCATGGAGCTCCTCTCACCTTGATTGATGTAAAGTATGTGCCTGGACTGAAGAAGAACTTGGTATCAGTCGCGATGTTGGAAGACAAAGGCTATGATGTAGTTTTCAGTAAAGGAAAGGCATTCCTGAGACACATAGCCACGGGTCAGACCAAGAGGATTGGGATTCGAGTGAAGAATCTCTACAAGCTAGAGGTAGATGATTGTGCTACATTGAGCTCCAAATTAGAATTGATGCAAATCCAACATATTGGCGAGCTATGGCATAGGCGGTTGGGCCACTTGCATCATGGGGCCTTGAAGATAATGCAGCAAATTTCTACCGGACTTCCTAAAGGTAAACTTGAGCAAGTAGACACATGAAAAGGTTGCACCTTGGGAAAGTACACCAAGTCTTCCTTTCGTGATCGAGACAGTCGAGTTGAAGCAACCTTGGAGTGAGTTCATACAGATGTGTGTGGACCATTCTCGACAGCCTCCACCGCTAAACAAAGGTATTATGTGATTTTCATTGGTGATTTTTCTCATAAATGTTGGATCTATTTCTTGCAGAAGAAGGATCAAACCTTCTCAAAGTTTTGTGAGTTCAAAGCTTTGGTTGAGAAAGAAACAGGGAAGAAGATCAGGGCCTTAAGAAGCAATGATGGTGGAGATTATTTCTCTCAGGAGTTTAAGGACTTATGTGCAGTAGAAGGAATTAAATGAGAGTTTATGGCACCTCATAACCCACAGCAAAATGGGGTGGCCGAGACGAAGAACAGAACAATTGTGGGGGTAGCTTGGGTGATGCTGCATGGCCAAGGCCTACCACTTCATTTGTGGGCTGAGGCATGAAACACAGTAGTCTATTTGCATAATAGAAGCCCACATCACATACTTGGGATGAAGACACTAGAGGAAGCTTTCTCTGGGTGAGACCAGATGAGGGTCACTTAAGGATCTTTGGCTCATCAGTTTATTGCCATGTGACCAAGGATGCCCAGAAGAAACTTGAGCTGACAGCAAAGTTGGGGATACTTGTGGGGTACACTGATACACCCCACAACTATCAGGTGTATTTGCCTACCAATCGGAGGACAGTGGTTTGCAAAGGTCTTAAGTTTGATGAGTAGAAGGCCACATGATTTTCCCTTGAAAGGGAGCTCCAACTATAGGCTGTGAAGGAACTTTTGGTTCCTAAGGAGGAGGAGCCTCAGACTAATGTGGAGCAGCCACATGCAAAGGTTCCAGGAGTGGAGACATCCAATCAAGCAGAGTCTTCCAGATATGGGCGGAAGCACACGCGAGAAGCTGACAGATTGTTGTCGGATGTGAGAGAGAATGTGGGAGAACCATCTTCTCAACACAGATAGAGGAGGTCACCTGATAGGTACACTGGATACATGGCCCTTGTTGGGGAATGTGTTAAGACCAAGCCATCTTCCTTTGAGGAAGCAGTGCAGCAGCTAATTTGAGTTGATGCTATGGTGGAGGAGTATGACTCCATAGTTTGGAACAATGTTTGGGATGTGGTTCCAAGACTAGAGAACAAGTCAGTTGTGAGTTCTCGTTGGCTTTACAAGGTAAAGCAAGTTGTTTATGGTAGTGTGGAGAAATATAAGGCAAGATTTGTTGCCGTGGTTTCTCATAGGTCGAGGGGATCGACTATGATCAGACTTTTGCTCCTATAGCAAGGTACTCATCTATCAGATCAATGTTGGCACTATTAGCACATATGGGTTGGAAGATCCATTAGATAGATGTGAAGACTTCCTTCCTTAATGGAAATATTGAGGAAGAGGTGTACATAGAGCAGCCGGAAGGTATTGAGACCTTCGATGGTGAGTCGCATGTGTGCAGACTCAAGAGATCTTTGTACGAGCTGAAGCAAGCTCCTGGTGATTGGTACACCGGGATCGGCAACTACTTCACCTGGTTGGGCTTCACAAAGAGTGAAGCAGATGTGAACTTGTACCACATCATGGTAGAAGGTAAGAATTTGATCATTTTTCTTTATGTTGATGATCTGATGTTGACAGGTGATGATCAGTTGATAATGTCTTGCAAGGAGGACCTTGCAAGAGAGTTCAAGATGAAAGACATGGGTCTCATGCACTACTTTCTAGGCATGGAAGTGTGGCAGAAGGATGGGGAGTTGTTTGTGTCTCAAGACAAGTATGCCAATGAGATATTCAGGAGATTCCACATGGAGAAGTGCAATCCCATGCAGACTCCTCTAGCATGTAATTGGAGGAAGGAGGATGTTACTTCAAGAGAATTAATAGAAGCTATTGTGTATTGGAAGCTTGTGGGTTCACTGATGTACTTAGTGAACACACAACTAGATTTGTGCTATGCAGTGAACCAGCTAAGTCAAGCTATGGTTCAGCCTACCAAGTTTTTTGGAAGGCTGCTAAGCATGTTTTGAGATACCTCAGAGGCACATATTAGTATGGATTATGGTACAGACGATCAAAGGGAGTGAAGTTGCAAGGCTTCGCAAATGTAGATTGGGCAGGGAGTCCATCAGATTGGAAGAACACATCAGGAGGAATTTTCAACCTTGTGTCAGCTACAGTTTCTTGGTACAGTAGGAAACAGAGGTCAGTTACACTTAGCTCAACAGAGGCTGAATACATGGCTGCAAGTCAAGTAGCATGTGAGGCCATTTGGATACGAAAAATTCTAGTTGGTTTTTTTTATCAGAGGATGGATCCAACTATGATCTATTGTGAAAACCAAAGTTGTATCAAGCTCTCTAAGAATCCAGTATTTCATAATAGGTCCAAGCACACCGACATTCGGTATCATCATCTCAAAGACTATGTGGCGAGGAGGATCATGTTGTTGCAGTATATTTCGACCGAGGACCAAGATGCTGACATTTTGACTAAGGCATTGTCAAAGTGTAAATTCGAGTTCCATAGAGACAGGATTAGGGTGGCAGATAATCCATTTCTTGTTGAGAGGGAGTGTTGAAAATAGCAACAAAAAATGCTAAAAATAGAAATTCTAAAAATAGCATTGCTAAAGATATCATTTCAGGGTATTCCAATTTTAATTTGTCCTTGAATTAAAGTTGAGAATTAAAATTTGAATTTAGTCTCACCAGTTGTTTGAAAAATAATTAATTAATTCATCCTAAGTTAATTAGTTAGAGAAATTCAAACATGAAGTCTTTGTGAAGTCATGCAATAATTATCCCTTTGATTGAGGAAGTTATCCCTTAATTAAGGAGATAAGGATGAGTTTTATTTGAGTTGTAATTAGTTAGCTTGGTTAATTGAGTTAAGTCCAATTAGATTAGTTCTAAACAGTTTGTGGAACTGATTGTGAGTTCAGTCAGTTAATGCATGCATGCATGAAACTAGTGTACTCCAGATAATTGAATATTCTCTCATAAATAACTCATGTGTGTCAATTCAAAAAAAGACTCAGTTGAGATTAAAGGCAGGGACAGTGCACTATCATTTGCTAGAATTTTCGTATAAGAAAATATCTTGCATGCAGAAGGAATTTATTCCTTGAGATATGCGCAGTTTTATAGTGTGTTGGATGTAGATTTTAACCACGTACAGAAATTACCTGCATACGAATTCTAAAACATAGAAAATAAACAATGTGAGAGCATAACACATAAAACACATATGCACAAAGATTTTCCCCTGGATCCCAAAACAGGGACCACCAGCTTGATTTTTCATTATATTCCTTTCAATGTTACAATACATATTTATACATGCTGAAGCATCCAATACCATGGACCGAAAACCATTGCGTTCAAAACCATGGACCAAAAACCATAGGTAGGTTTGCCCAACCTAATATAGGGTCTAAAAAAAAAATGTTCCCAGGGCACCTCCCTGGACCCCATAGAGGGGCGCTACCCGCCCCCCTCAAACCCGTTGGACAGGGGGGGCTACCACCCCCATGTGACCCCCCCGCTGCGCAATCAACGCAACGAAGGGGGGCTCCGCACCCCCTCTAACCCCCTGGTTCACTACGTGGGTTAGTCATGGAAAGAATATAGCACAATCCAACATTCTCCCACTTGTTGTTTTCTTTCCACAAGGGACCACAGGAGAGTTTAGTCATTTTTCTAGCCCTGAAACGTCCATTGTTTCTCTACAACAAGAGGACTTCTCAGAGCTCACAATTTTTTTCAATGCATCTGCAGTATTCTTCAAAGTGTCCAACTTTACCAGCAACACCTTTTTGTCTTCTATCATATCCCTCACAAAGTGATATTGAACATCAATGTGCTTTGTCTTTGAATGATAAGCAGGGTTCTTTGCCAAG